>NBAY01000091.1:0-142538 GCA_002794775.1 Porodaedalea pini | reverse complement strand
GCGTTGGGAGCTCGATTCTGACAGAATTGAGCGCTTTGACAAGGTTTCTGAACCAGAATGTTAGAACCTGAACTTTCACCTTTTCCTTTATTTTCCCTTTTACCATTTCCTTCATTATATCCGTCCTTTTCATTATATTTACCCATCTTACACAATCATTCCCACACTGCCTTCATTCGTTCCATTCCCACTCGTTATGTAATGTTAGGTAATATAGTCTCACGGTCGTCGCTATATAAGGTCTCAGGAATCGCATGAACTCCTTGTTCTGCTTTTCCTCTTACCTCCGCGACGACCTAGGTGAGACTCGTCCCCCTTGTATTAGTTTAGACTTGTATTAATCCTCTTACCTCCGCGACGACCTAGCCTGAGTAAGCGTGTCCCGAGTCTACGCTCGAGTATAGCACGTCCCAGACGACTGTCAGCCGAGGCCTGCCCAGTCCGAGTCATCTCCCGGGCTCCCGCCTAACATAAAAGCAGAACCTCACCCAGGCTCATCCCCAGCGTAAGTCGTCGCTGTCGACTCGCCTTCGCTCGGTCTAGAGGAGCGCTCCCCTCGACGGACTTGACGTGTAAACCCCCTAAACGACAACCCTCAACCCTGCCCGGACGTTTTCGGACGTTCGTGTATTACGTAAACATATCAACCGACATTTCCCGACCCTGGCTCTACGAATTAGCCTCTGGTGGAGCACGCACCTAACGTGGACGTGGGTAACAAGACGAGTCCAAACTTCAACGACAATCTCGTTTGTAATCGCACTCGGATCCTACCGCCTCGTCATCAACTTCGCTGACGAACCCGCTCAACGTTGGCGTAACCCCGGAGCGAACGCGCAACCGATCCCTGTCCCTCCGCCAACGTCAAGATAGATCTCACCGACGAACAGCAACGGGCCCTTCCTGCTTCAGCCTGTTGGGATCCAGACCGACCAGGCTACGTCGCGACCAATAATAGCGGCGTCACTCACGACATCTGGTGGAGTGAAATCCGGCGCAGCTGGTATTCATCAGACGAACGAGGGAGGAGAGCAAGGTGGCCCCCAGCCGCTCCATCGTCACCTGCACCGTCAACGTCTACGGTCAACCTACCACCGACCCCAGGTCCTTACCGCGAAACCAACAGAGACCCCTCACCGCCGACTCCTCCAGAACCTTCGACACCCGCACCCGAACCCGCGATGTCGACAGAAGGTTTCAGCCAACAGCAAATGGCGCAGATCGCGGCCATTGTTGCGAATGCCTTCGCCCATCAGGCGAACAACGCCCCAGCACCGTTCGCGGCCGCTAACCCCCCGACCCCCAACATAGAGGTCGCCCGACCACGAGAATTCATTGGAGGCGACGATTACCTCGACTTCAGACGTGAAGTCCTCCTTTTTGTGTCCGCAAATCCAAGTCGATACCCTACGTCAGAGAGTAAGATTTATGTAGCTCTCTCCTACCTGAAGGGTGGTAATGCGGCGACATGGGCGCAGAACTACGTCGAGGAGTCGACAACGTCGGGAATCGTCACCTTCACCGACAGCTGGGAGAGATTCCAGGAGCGACTCGACGCCTCTTTCGACGACCCGAATCGCAAGGAGGCGGCGCTGAAGGAATTCCGGGAGAAGGTTCAGAAGGATCTCACCGCAGACAAATTCTTCCAACAGCTCGACGTCATCATCAAGCGTGCGGAACTGAAGGACGACAGCATCATCTGTGATCGTCTCAAACGCGCGATGAACATCGAAGTAGTGCGTGGAGTCCTGAGATCAACGCCGGTCCCGACGAAGTACGAGGACTGGAAGAACAAGGCTATCGAGATCGATCGCGGCGAACAACAGATCCGCGCGATCCAACGAGGCCGCCCGTTTATACCTCAGCCTCGCCCGCCGCAACAGCAAGGACCCCCGGCTCGCCGTCAAGTAGCGGCCCCTCACGTCGACAGACGCGATGCGACCGGCGTCACCTTTGGAGGCGCTGGTCAACCGATGGACGTCTCGATGAACGAGGCGCAACGAAGACGTGCGTGCTGGATCTGCGGCGGGCTGGGCCATTTCAAGGACAAGTGCCCGCAGGGGAAGCCGATCATCCAGCGCATGCTGGAGCTAATGGCACCAGGCGAACGCCGCATCCTCGCGGACGAGCTCGGCGCGATGAAGGAATCGGCCTTCGAGGAAGTCGTGGACACTCGGAGGTCGACGGTGGAGGACTATGTGGAGGAAGAAGGCGATAACGAAGAGGTCGTCGACTCGCAGGGTTTTGCGAGTGGTCAGGCGTAGCCATCGGGGCGACTGACCGAGAAGAACAAGGGACTTCGAATCCGGATTCGCTAAAATATAACCAACCGTCTGTACAATATATAGATGCAAACGACGTCGATGGTTTTCCCGATTACGAAGTCCCCACCGGTGTGAACAAAGATGAAGAATACGAGCAACTATTCATGAGAGGAACTGGCGGACGCCAGCTGGACCTTCTCCTGACCGTTGAGCATGAAATAGCGGGTGAGGCGAGAGAGATAGATGCGCATGCCCTTGTGGATTCGGGATGCACGGGATCCTGCATCGACGTCAGGTTCGTCGAGAAGTACGGGTTGGAAACGAAACGCTACATTCGACCCCTCGCGGTTCTCAACGCCGATGGCACGCACAATGAGGCCGGATTGATCGAGGAGTACGTTGACGTCGAGCTCATGATCGGCCATCACCAGGAGAGGATCGTCCTCGCGGTAACGTCCCTAGCGTCGTCAAACATCTTCCTAGGATACGACTGGCTCCGACGTCACAATCCGGAGGTCGACTGGAAAACGGGTTCGATCGAATTCACCCGCTGTCCAGAAGAATGTACGATCGAGAGAGAGACGGTGGAGGACCTAGGCAAGGTGAAGAAGGTGGTAGAACAGATGAGGAGGGTGAGTGAGGTGCGAATGGACAAGGCGTCCTGGCCCGCATACCTCAACGACTACGCCGACGTTTTCAGCGAAAAAGGTTTCGAGAAGCTACCGGAACACCGACCCTGGGACCATGTCATCGACTTGAAGCCCGACTTCAAACCGAGCGACTGTAAGATCTACCCGCTCACGCCGACTGAGCAGCAGTCACTCAAGGACTTCCTTGATGAAAATCTGAAGTCGGGTCGCATTCGACGGTCGATATCGCCCATGGCATCGCCCTTCTTCTTCATTAAGAAGGCCGACAAATTGTTACGCCCGATCCAGGATTACCGTAAGCTCAATGACGGTACGATCAAGAACAAGTATCCCCTCCCTCTCATTGACGAACTCGTCGACAAGGTCAAGAAGGCGAAGTACATCACTAAGCTTGACCTTCGCTGGGGGTACTACAATATCCGGATCCGCGAGGGTGACGAATGGAAGGCAGCGTTTCGCACAAACATGGGCCTCTTCGAACCGACGGTCATGTTTTTTGGTCTTTGCAACGCGCCGGCCACATTCCAGGCCTTCGTCAACCACATCTTTAAGGACCTAATCTATGCGAACTTGATCATCGTATACCTCGACGACATCCTGATCCTCTCGGAAACCATTGAAGAGCATATCGACACGTCGAGGCGCGTACTCCAGATCCTCCGAGAAAATGGCCTGTACCTGAAGCCGGAGAAGTGCGAGTTTGACGCCAAGGTCGTCAAATACCTCGGCCACATCATCGGCAATGGCGAGATCAGGGCGGACCCGGCAAAGACGGAGGCGATTGCGAACTGGCCAGTCCCACGGAACCTCAAGGAGCTGCAACAGTTCCTCGGCATGGGAAACTGGCTGAGACGGTTTATTAAGGACTACAGCAAGGTGGTCCGACCGTTGACGTCGTTAACGGGCAAGAAGGACTGGGTATGGGAGACCGAACAGCAGGAAGCGTTCGAGGAGCTGAGACAACGTCTCTGCTCACCTCCAGTCCTAGCCATCGCCAATGACGAGGGCCCCTTCCGCGTAGAAGCGGACTCGTCGAACTTTGCACTCGGTGGTGTGTTGTTGCAGAAGCAGGAAGGGAAGTGGAGGGTGATTGCCTACAGGTCAGAGGCACTTGAACCGGCAGAACGAAACTACGAGATCTACGACAAGGAGATGCTCGCGATCGTTTCGGCGCTCAAGGAGTGGCGACAATACCTCCTTGGCGCTCGCCACAAGATTGAAATCTGGTCCGACCATGCCAACCTCACCTACTTCAGGTCGGCGCAGAAGCTGAGCTATCGCCAAGCTCGCTGGAGGACTGAACTTGAAGAATTCGACTTTCACCTCGAACACAAGTCAGGCAAGACGATGGGCAAGGCAGACCTATTATCGCGCATGGCGGGCTATGATCAGGGGAAGGATGACAACGATGGGGTCGTGTTCATCAAGGATAAGTGGTTGAACCGTGGAGTGGTGCGGACATCGCGCGACGAGGTGATGGAACGAGTGGGTGAAGCGCAGAGGGCGCAGGACGAGTCGGAGAGGCCTACGGGTTTGGTGGAGGTCGCCGAGTTGTGGCGAATGAAAGGCAAGGTGTATGTTCCATCGACAATAAAGGAGGCCGTGTTGCGGGAGTGCCACGACTCGGTTCTGGCTGGTCATCCGGGAGCGTCGAAGACAGTAGAGCTCGTCCGTCGCGATTTCTGGTGGGCATCAATGTTCTCCGACGTCCGAGCATACGTCCGAGGATGCGACCGTTGTCAACGAACGAAAGCCCTAAGAACGTCAAGGTCTAGACCGCTCCATCCAAACGCTGTCCCTGAAGGACCCTGGGAAATCGTTACAGTCGACCTAATCGGAGAGCTCCCGGACTCCAAGGGACACAACGCGATCTGCGTCTTCGTGGATAGGTTCTCGAAGCAGATACACGCGATCCCGACGACGACGAGGCTGTCAGCAGAAGGCATGGCCCAGCTGTACCGCGACCACGTCTTCCGTCTCCATGGTCTACCAAAGAAGATCATCCATGACCGAGGCACGCAGTTCGATGCGTCAATGATGAAGGAGCTGTACAAACTTCTGCACATTGAAGGCAACCCGTCGACAGCGTACCATCCACAGACGGATGGTCAAACGGAACGCGTTAACCAAGAGCTTGAACAGTACCTTCGACTCTTCGTTAACCATCGGCAATCGGACTGGAAGGACTGGCTCCCCCTCGCAGAGTTCGCATACAACAACCGCGAACACTCAGCAACAAAGATGTCCCCCTTCTACGCGAACACAGGACGTCACCCCTTGAGCTTCGACACGACGCGAACCTCATCTGCTAACATGTCAGCGGAAGAATTCGCAAAGCACATCAAGGAGACTCATCGCGTTGCTAAGGACAACCTAGTCAAGGCAGCAGAGGACATGAAGCGATACCATGACCGGACAGCAGGAGCTTCGGTGGAGTACAAGGCTGGAGACAAGGTCTTCCTTGATGGGCGAAACATCAGTACGGACTCGCCGACAAAGAAACTCGCAGACAAATGGTACGGCCCCTTTGACGTAGTCGACAAGGTAGGAGCGAGCGCGTACAAGCTCAAACTCCCAAAGCGATGGAAAAAGATCCACCCTGTCTTCAACGAAGCCCTGTTGAAAACCGCCGTCGAACCGTCCTTTGAAAGTCAGAAGCAACCGCCGCCGCCGCCACCAGACATCGTCGACAACGAGGAGGAGTACGAACTCGAGGAAGTCTTAGACTCACGTCTGCACCGAGGGAAACTACAATACCTTGTCAAGTGGGTCGGCTACAATGAACCTACTTGGCAGCCTGAGACGGACTTTGGCGAGAACGCGAAGGAGGCGATCGCTGAGTTCTACCTCAAACATCCCGGTGCACCTCGGAAACTCGACATCCCTCGTCAACGACTCCGTCCGCTCTTCGTCGACACCGAGCCTAACGACCGCGATCATGGTTGGTCGGGACGCCCAACCTTGAAGGGGGGGTAATGTTAGAACCTGAACTTTCACCTTTTCCTTTATTTTCCCTTTTACCATTTCCTTCATTATATCCGTCCTTTTCATTATATTTACCCATCTTACACAATCATTCCCACACTGCCTTCATTCGTTCCATTCCCACTCGTTATGTAATGTTAGGTAATATAGTCTCACGGTCGTCGCTATATAAGGTCTCAGGAATCGCATGAACTCCTTGTTCTGCTTTTCCTCTTACCTCCGCGACGACCTAGGTGAGACTCGTCCCCCTTGTATTAGTTTAGACTTGTATTAATCCTCTTACCTCCGCGACGACCTAGCCTGAGTAAGCGTGTCCCGAGTCTACGCTCGAGTATAGCACGTCCCAGACGACTGTCAGCCGAGGCCTGCCCAGTCCGAGTCATCTCCCGGGCTCCCGCCTAACACAGAAGAGCCACTGTCTCGAGCGTTCGATCACTCCGTTTCTATTTGGTCGTCCCTCCTCGACTATCGAGTCACCGCAGTCTTCCTTGGGAAGAATATAGATTCGCCCTCGAGTCGACCATTCGGTCTACAAAAGAGTCTGCATCGCGATAGCGTCCGTCACGCTCTGAACATTTCAAGCTTTTTTTCAGCCGTAGATCAAAGTCCTGCGCGTTTCTGAATAGCAAGGATACGATACTTCCCTCGTCAAAGTCTCCACTGAGTGATTTCATAGAAGAGCCTTCGAGATAAAACTGCCACATTTCTGGTTCGGCATAGTAGGCAGCAGAAGCCCCGACAGGGGTTAAGACCATGGCAGCTGTCTTCCCATTGAGAGAGCGCCTCTTCCAACACTTATCGAGCTCCTCCTTTACTGCCCAGTCGTCGTCGTTCGTCTCACTAGGTGAAACCTCGCGAATTGTTTTAGGCATCATGGAGAGTAGCTTAGAGGTGCTTGCTTGCATTGTGAGTGGTGAGCGGTGAGTGCAAAGTCACGGATTAGGCGCGAGTTGCTTAGCGTGAATTCAATGATGCCATCACGCCTTACACGTGACAAGGTTGGCTTCTGTAGTCACGGGAGTATCACGTGTGACTGACGGGCTTTTAGCGACGCTAAAAGCGCATCAGTCACAGTCACATCCCGTGCGCGTTACAGTGACTGACGGGCTTTTAGCATCGCTAGAAGCCCGTCAGTCGCTCACAACGACTCCTAGGGTCAAGGCTGCCTTCTGTGCTCAGGAATCTTGTACCAAAATCACTTGGGTATAATTTTAAACCTATATGACTATTTATTATGAAAGATAAAAGAGATTACCAAGTCGAATAAGTAGAAAATAATCCTGTACGAAACGACTGTCACGAGTTGGACTGAATGAGCGTGCTGAGTTGGACCAAAGGGGTTGAGAAGGAAATTAAAAGCTTAATGAGGGTATTGTGAACCTGACAGTTGAACATCGGATGAAGTAAAAAGAGAGGCAAATGAGTGGCAGTTAGTTGGCTTAGAATCGATCTCAAAAGAATGGCGCAGCATGTGGAAGTAGCTTAGGGCGACTAGTCCAGGAGTTCAAGGATCGTATTTCCATCATCTGTTTTCGTCTCCTTCCACGCTAGCTCTCCCACTTGTGAAGAGCGGGGAGTTGTTAAGTTGGAGACCTCCTGTTTAAACTATAACCGTACGTCAGAGTAGATCTGCCAGTAGTATACAAGTAGGGTTCTCTTACAACTGTGCGTTCGATATGGGTCAGTTGGTTTGAGTTGTTACCATCCTCTTGGTGTTCCTCGTCTCGGGGAACCTCGTCATCCACACGAGTGGTTTCGGGGACTTCCATACCAAAGGTACGCAGACGCCGACAGGCCTCTTCAGCCGCATCTTCATCGTACATGACGCTTCCAAAGTGCCCACTTCGGACAAAATGTTCTTGAGCAAGTTCATCACTCACCTGAAGGTCCTCTTTAATGAACGAGATACAGACCTCCGGCATGAGAACGCTGTGCATGACTTCTGTGGTTGGAACTTTGCTACCTTGCATGGTGCCTACCCCTGATTTAAAGGCCATGCTTAGAGTGGTATATATTACTGACGCTCCAGGTTCACCAAAGCTAAATGAGGGTCAGACTTAGAGCACATCGCATTAAACATTGCGGTCACGTACTAGCCATAGTTGAAAAGCCCCTCGTCTGTACCGGGAATCCAACCTTTGCGATTCTCAACCAACGCCATAGCTTTGGAGTATGTGGGGAGAACTGTAGGGTCCGCAGCCCACGCCGCGACGCGGCCGGAGAAGATGAAAAGTTGGACACGTTCCGCAAACTCGAACCAGTCCGTCACTATCCTCCAGCCCTCCTCTGCGCCTAGCTCTGTTGCATGAACCCTGCATACTCCCTCGCGTGAATCGCCTCCGAACTTTAAGCCGTCATTCTCCCTATAGTTGTGAAGGAGGCCATCCATGCGAACTTGGGCATCTGTGAGCATCCCCTGTAGGCCAGATGATGGGTTGGAAGGGAGTGGCCTGTGACAAATGGGGCACTCCCTCGAGTTGCTTTGGAAGGGGCGACATGTTATTCAGAACAACTTGAGTTTGTTTGAAGCTGCTTACCTATCGTAGCTGTAGTTCTCATCGAGTAGAATCGGCGATGATGGACTGTCAAGGTCCAGTTCAAGGAGGTCGTTCGCAGAGCTGCGCGGTTCCTTGATAAGTGGGAACGGCCGCACGGTGAATGAAGCAGTTGTGGGTGGTACGTTAGTCGACGTATCAGCAGTAGAGGTCCCAGTTGCCGGTGCGTTAACATTCGCACCAAAGGAGTACTCCTTCCTCATCCTTAGGAACTCCGCATACGTTCCTTTGTCGCCTCTCCTCCTCAGCCAACTTATCAATGTATCGTGAGACACCTTTCCTATCGCTTTGTCCCTGTTTTCCAGCTTCTTGTACGTCTCATGGTAGCTGCTGTTGGAGTATTTATTCCCGTCGTATAATTTGGCGAAGGTCTCCTTGAGTGGCCGCCTGAATTCACGAGACTGCCTCAAGGCCTCCTCCCTCAATTTGAAGAGTCGATCGACGGAGTATCCATCAGGGAACCTTGGGTTTGTCTGTATGGTGCTAGGTAGGGCAGATTTTGCGGCGTCCTGATGTGTCTGGGACGTTGTAGGCAGATGGGCACCTGGAGCTGTCTGGGAGGTCGCAGGTGCAAGGTGGCGCTGTGTCAAGGTTGGGGACTCAGGTGTACAACGCGGTATCGGCTGCTCCTTACGGCGCTGCTTTCGAGGGGAGGATAAAGGCTCCCCTTTTCGCTTTGCATCACTTGAGCGGAATGCATGTTCCACTTCGACCTCTTTAAGCTCCTCCAAGTACTTCGGCGCTGCGTCATCAAAGTCAATAGAGCGGAAGAGTAGCCCTCTCCTAGGACCAAACTCAAACACACTGCCCTTCGAGATCTGAACCCAGATTTTTCCATTGAAGTGCGATATACAGTCTACTTCCTCGTTCACCGCAAGGAATGTCAGAACCTTTCGGTGAGGGTTCCATTCGTGAATGGCTTCAATCGAGAGTGCAATTTTGTTCTGGACCTTGACTTGGAGATGCTTTGCTGGTCGTCCAACCTTTGAATTAAGCAGATGAGCGAGGGAAGGGAGCGGTGTTGTATTTGATAGGCTTACTGCTGGGAAGAAGGTGATTGTCACTTCTTTCTGTAGCTCTGAATCCATTTCTTTCCGTCTCTGCTCAGCTTCCATGTCCTCTGTGTACTCCCGCTGGGACGATGTTAGCGAGTTTAGCCATAACGGGCCTATTGGAACTGCGAGGCTTGAACTTTGCCTCGCTGCCGGAGGTCTCTCAGCGTCAAACATATTCTCTGAAGCTCTGAGGGACTGGGGGGTGGTTTGAGTGGTGGAGGGTATTCCTGCGACTGGGGGGGGCACTCCTGGGGGGTTGTTTATGTCGAGGATGTCGTGGCCAGGGACAGGCCTTCCAGGCATCTTAGCGTGCTCTCTACATGTCTGGTTGGAAGAAATGCAATGGTGTCTGCACTGTATGGTTGGACAACGAGTATTTCCCCGGCCCCTGCAACCTGGCACAGAGCATTGCGTCGTCTCAGCCCGAGCTTTGGTGGGAGAAGGGCTTGGTATGGGGAGGTCTGGGTAGCTAGTGGGGTGGAGGTGGTGGATTATTTGGCTTCCACAGTCATAGCACTGCACGTCTTCAGTATGGGCAAGAAAATGAGGAAGAAAAAAAACATACGTGTTGAGCTGCCCATCCGTCTCGCATCACCCAGGGTTTTCCCAGCTGCTTCCTACTTTCGCCTTGTGCTTCGGGGCAAGAGCTATGGTATACGAAAGGCTTCAAGCCTTCAAGGGCCTTGAATCCAGGTGGGGGCTTTTTGCCTCTGACCATTCGACCTCGTCCAGTTTGGCAAAGGGAGTTCGTTGACCAACGAGTGTGATCTATGTTCACTTTTGTCACAGTACGTTACAGGAGTTCTTCTGTAGAACATCGCTTATATCTGCCTATACTTTACCCAATTCGTTTCTACTGTTCACGGACTTGCCAGTGTGCTTTGTACATGTATGCAGATACTCATTGTTGGGTACCTTAACCTTCTTTCTTAAAATAGCCTGCTAAATAAATGAAGCTTCTTCCTCGGCATATCATTTTGAGCTTCTCACTGCAATGCCGCCTTCTTGCATCTCATTAGGTAAAAAACACAACTCAAAAAAAGATCGTCGCACGCATGCCGGATTTGGTATTAGCAGTAATACAGATGATCGCCATTCTTTACTACCGAAAAAGTTACGATTACATACTAAATCGGCACTTCATCGGCATTTCTGCCGCATCAATTACATAATATCAACCCTGACTCCAGCCGAACTCCAAGCGAGCTCCAATGGAGTGTGTTCCCCGTCCCGGGGACGCCCTCAAAAAAGGTGAGAGGAGAGAAAATAGTATCAAAAGCATCGCGTGGGGAAGAACGTCTATCAGAGCTTGTGAGAATTAGCACAATAACTTATCAGTTATGTTTTGACGCGGATCGCCGGCCGCCTAGGAGCCACAATATTAATTGTGCTGCTAATCAGACTTCTTAGGGAAGATGAAAGAGAAGCGAATATTCTATTGAATGGCGCAGTGATTGAACTGAGGAAATTTGAAGGAAATTTTACTGGGAAAATGAAGATTAAAAATGAAAAAAAAAAACATGTGATTTGTTTCCGGAGTGGTGCTGCATCTGAGATATGTGGATGTTAAAGGTGTAAAAAAAATGATCGACTCATAAAGGGGTCGTAAATGCAACGATACATGAAGTAGATGAAATATACGTGTAGGTCGTAAGTCATAGAATACGTACAAGAGACGAGAAGGGGGAAAAGAGCTGAAGTTACATGATGACACAGCGCCACTTGTTCTCTTTATCTGCTGATGGAGCCTCTGTCGCAGCAGGCGTTACGTCGGGAGACACAGGGGTCCCTTCGACAATAGGCCGACTGAACTCACCAGCAGCAACTTCGAGCGATGCACGCTCCTTCTGCGAAGGTGAGGTGACCCAGCCACCAGGAAAGGCGAGTGAGGATGCTGTCGACTCCAAGCGCCTGCGGGATGACAGTGGAGACAACTGATCCACGTCGAGATTCTCTGCTAGTGGTGCTTGCCTGAGCGCAAAGTATGTAAGAACGACTGTAGGGAATTCGGACCAATAGACGTACTTAGATTGCTCGAGAGCTGATGAACTGTCCGCTCCAACATTGAAAGCAGACGGGAATGATCGCATAGCCAGAGTGTGAGCAACTCCTAGCGACTTGCCTCCGCCTTCAGTGCCTGTTGGAGTGCGGCTTGCAGAATCAGAGCTCCAAGGCCTATCGGAGACATGTGAAACAGTATCTTCGTCCAGAGGTTCGATACTGCCGACTTCAGAGCCTGCATACGCATCCATCTTTGGCATAGCCATGGTTTCAACATCAGGCGTCGTGACATTCGTTCCAGTCTCCTGTGACGGAGAGATGGAATCCGATATCTGCGTATACGCACTATCTGTACTCATCGAGTTCGTAACGATGACTGGCTGAGCTGCTGGAGGCGGGGCCGTAACGTCCAGCTTAGGAATAGTCAACTCTGAGGCAGAGATTGGTATATCTGGCATATCTTCCAAAGATCCAGCTTGAGTACTATCATCCCGGATCGTCTGAAGATCTGAGACACTGGCTGCGACGCTACTCTCTGAGGTCGCGGCCTCCTTCGATAACTCCGCTGTCTGGGCGACAATTCCAGACACATTGTCACCAGAAAGCGACGCATCGGGCCTGAGAACAACGGAATCTGAATGCGATTCTCTCTCGATGTCGGTGTCTTTGACCCACTGATACAAGACAAGTCAGCACCCTTATAGAAAACGATGGCAGAAACAAGCCTTGTTCTCACCGATCCTGTTGTCGTGGAGTGACGGTCAGTCTCCACATCTGCGTCGAAGCCGGAGACAGCGGATTCTGTCAGAGGCTCAGATATGTCTAGCTTGTCTGCATCATCTTCAGACTTCTCGATCACTTTGTCCGCTAGTATGAAGGGTGTTTGGAGTGGTGAAATCGGTGCTCCCTGCACTTCGGAGCCGACAACTAAAGGAGTCTTCACGTCCGCGTCCTCAAATGATGTCACATCAGGATCGGTCCTTGGCGAGCTTGGTGCGATTGGTTCGTGACTGGCGTCAGATACTTCAGATCGTGAATCAAAGCCAGGCGTCACGATGCCTAAGTCGGACCTTGGACTCGAAGGTGCCTCCGGATCGTTGCTGGATACGACAGACTCCGCAGCACTTTCTGAAGCGGGGCTTGCCGGCTCCGACTCTTCCCACTGCAATGCCAGAGAGTTCGAGGCACCATGAGGTTCAGAGTCTTCCTTACCTTCATCAGCAGCGCCTGTCTCCTTCTCAATCATTCCAGGGCCCATCTGAGTAACAGAATACGAAGGAGGATAAGGTGATTTAGGGCGTTCGATATCAGGTGTAGCCTCAGTGACGCTAGACACTTGGGCATCGTTGTCTTGAGACGGCGATATGAGGATGCCTTGTGAGGCAGCCAGTTGCTCTTCCTCAGAAGTCCCGGAGACGTCGTGTTTAAGGTCGGCGGGGACTTCAGGGTCCAGTACTAATTTTTCAGGCTCAATAATGCCAGGACCTTGCGTCGTCACAGAGTATGAAGGAGTCCAAGGCGACTTCAGTCTCTCTGGGATCTCCGCCACGCTAGTATTCACAGATAGTGTCGTAGTGGTTGCATCCACAGGTACTTCCGCCTCTACGTCCGCAAAGGGGACTTCGTCTGAAACGTCGTTTGCTTGTGCCTGCAGGAAGGAACGTTGGCAGAAGTTTTCAATACATCGTGACAAACGCACCTCGGTTTCCGGAACCGGTTCTTGTCCTTCATCCTTTTCCAACGGTGTCGTCTCTTTCGGATCCACAGGCTTGACAAAGGCCCCTATTGGCGCAGACTCAGCTTCATCTGGCACTGCAAGGGCATCCACAGATTCCGAAGCATGCGTCTCGGCCGGCGGAGTAATCAGGATGCTCTCCGAAGTCTGTTCCTCTTTGACTTCTGAAAGCGAGGAAGCGGCCTCCGTTGCGATAGACTCGGCTTCGACCGAAGGCTCCTCAATAGACTCATGAACGGTCTCACTAGGTTGGACGTCAACGATATTCTCCTGTTCGGGTTCCTCAGGATGAATGGGGGCCGAGCCTTGTGTTATCACCGAATAGGAGGGAGCCCACGGAGATTTGGGTCTCTCTGGTGCTTCCGTGATATCAGTGCCGACAGACAGGCCTGCAGGAGCAGTTACCTCATCCTTCTCAACGTGATCAGGCTGTTCTGAAAGCAAGGACTCAGAGGAAACCTCAACTTCCTAGAGATTACGTTAGTCACGGAAGACTGCGATTGTTCTAGACAACTCACCTGAGACCCAATGGCAGGTATCTCCTCTTGTGCTTCACCTTCTTCAAAAACACGTTCTCCTTTGTTTTTTGTGGGTGTCGTGAGTTCCTCCTCGGACGCCGTAGCTTTAATTTCGGTTGGTGTCGGAGATGAGAGTGCAGGTAGCTTAACGAGCTCATCTACAGGAGTATCAACGGCATCAGCGAGTCTCTGCTTTAACGGGATGCCAGTCTCCTGTTGGTCCTCTTCAGTCGTGAATGACAGGATCTCCGTCGATGGAGTCGGCATCTCGACGTAAACATCGGGAACAGGTTCCTCAGGTCCCACAGGCGTTCCTTGCGTGTCTTCAGTAAGAGCGGTGCCCTCTGAAGGTTGTTCCTTGGGAAGGCCTTCTGCTTCCACTTCTGCTTCGGATTGAGTAGCGATATTAGCGTCTTTAGCGTCTTCTTCTTGAGTAATTGCAGGCCCTCCCACAAGTACCCCAACAAGTTCAGTGGCTTCTATCGGACCTATGTCCTGATGACCAGACATTTCCGCAAGTCTGGATGTTGCACTTTCTTCGATAATATCTCCGACGTCTTGCGGCTGCCCAACAACGCCAGCAACTTCATCCACGGCCTGCGAGTCCAATGCAGTGCCCTCTATCGCCAGGGTAGTTTCTTCAACTGGCACTTCAGGTGCAATGACAGGTTTGAGAGACTTGACTTCCTCATCTGCGCTGTCAACCGTAGTGAGCTCCTCGACGGCAACACGCTCCTCGTCGGCTAAAGGCTCTTCAATCGAAGCAACGCGGACCTTTGCTCCTTCTACTGTTGCTTCGACGGATAGCTGTTCTGCGATCTCTTTCTGAACAGGCTCGACAGCATGCTCATTCCTCGCTCCGGCTTCCTCCGGTGCTGCAGTAGCCTCAAGTACCGGTGCGGCAATAACTTCGGCAGGAGGTGCTGGATCTGCCTCAGTTTTCTCATCCGAAGGCCTAGACTCTTCCGCTTGGGCATCCACGGGTGCTTCCTGCGCCGTAATCCCCGACAGCTCGGGTTTGGTCTCTAAGGAATGTACTTCGGCCTCTAGCTGGCCCCCTTCGACATCAGCGGTCGTCTGCACAGGTTTTACAATAAGCTCCTCGGTTTCCGCAGGTTGCGTTTCAATGACTGGAGTTTCCTGGATCAGTTTTGCTAGTGTCTCTTCACCGCCGACGTCCGCCGGCTTATCCAAAGCAGGTTCTTCAGACATTGCAAGTTCCTCGGCAATAGCGGCTTGGTCGATGGTAGTTTCTGGGGTTCCCGATTTTACGCCGACAGGAGCAGTCGTTTCAGCTGCATTTGGCTCATCAGCAATATTTATCTCCTCGGGGAAATCTTTTGCAGCATTCTCCTCGGTCTGAGTTTCAACGACAGGGGGAGCAGGTCCTTCTTGTTTGATACCTACGGGCTCGGTCACTTCGCCGGTGGCAGCAACGTATTCGATGTGCGCCTCGATGGCTGACTCTCCCCCAGACCCAGATTCATCTGCTTCTTTCGTAACAGTCCCGTCCGTGACGATATCAGCATTCGTCTCAACGAGAGCGTCGATAGCAGGTGCAGAGATGAACTCCTCCGCATGTGCACTAGCATCATTGTCTTCCGGTGCTTCAGCTAAATCCTTTTTGGCTTCCGCGAGAACGGCGTCAGTGCCTTCGTCAGAAGAGCCGATTGCCGCGAGAGACGCAGTGTCAGTCTGTTCTTCAGGCTCTGAGGCGGCGAGAGGTTCGGCATTCTCGTCTTCTGATTTAACGGCCGTGTGAGTCTCAAGCGATGTAGTCGCGTCAATGGGTTCCTTCCCGACGACAGCCTCAGGTTGAACAACCTCAGCCAGCTTTTCAGCCTCGATCGTTTCTGACGCCGATACGTCGCCCACGTTCGGACCCTCCGTGGCCTCTCCTGGTTCAGCTCCGATCGTTTCTTCGACCTTCTTAGAGGTCGCTGAGGCTTCAGGTTCTTTCACTTCGTCCTTCGCTTCGACTTCCTCCGGGATCGAGGGCATAGCTTGCTCTTCAGGGTCGACAGATTGCGTCTCACCTGTCTCGGTCGGGATCGAGTCGACAGACTCTATACCAGACTCTGAGGGAGCTGAGGCATCGGCAGTCTCGTCTTTCGCCTGCAACCAGAAACATGAGTCACGTCTAACAGAGTATTTATAAAGAACGTACCTCAGGCTCAACGGCCACAATGGCCTCCACCTCGGTTCTATCTTTAGTGTTGGGCACAACATTTCCAAGGTCCGCAGCCCCGATTTCTGCATCGCTTGGCTGGTCGGCGACGACCTCGTCGTTCTCGTGTGCATGTGCAAGTTCGTATGCCTTTGTCGCGGCATCGATGTTACTGACGTGCTCTTCCTTCGCTGCAAGCGATACATTCTCCTCAGGTTCAGCATCGGAAGCAGTCTTTGGCTTAGCTGGTGCCTCAACCGCCTGTGGCTTAGCATCACTCTCAGCCGCAACGCCCGTTGCCGATTCCTCAAGGAGCTCTGGTGCGGGCGCTTCAGCATCTGCGCACTCCTCAGCAGCAGCAGGTCCTTCATCTTTGACAGACTCTTCATTCTTTGCGAACTCTTCAGCCTTCGCAGGTACCTCAACTGAGTCTTCATGACTAGGCTTGCTCTCTGTCTCAACAATAGGCAAAAGCTCTGGAGCAGGAGCGCCGACTTTAATGGCCTCCTCAGCGGAGGCAGGCGCTCCTTCCGGAGCCGATGCTTCATCCTCGATATGCATTGGTTCCTCAGCAGGCTGCTCTTCTGCGGGAGTTGCAGCCTCGGCTGGCTCTTCTTCTTTCGTCGTTGCTGCGGCCTCGGGAATCATTAACAGGTTCGTTTCTTCGGCCTTCGTAGCCTGCCGTCAAGGGAGATGCGAGTCAGCATAAGATGATTTGAGTCAAGTGACGGTGACGGTTGCGTACCTCAACAGTCGGTTCCTCGCCTTTGGCTTCAGAATCTACTGTTGCGGTGGGCAGGATAACAGGTTCAGGCTCGGCTGCTGATAGTTCTTCTTTGGCGTCGGGCTTGGGTGCAGCCACAATCTCCTAAATGTATCATAAAGGATGAATAAATGGGACACGAAGTAAATTATAGTCAATTTATAAACATTAGAAAGGGGTAGAGATAGAAGAAGATGAACCTTAGCGTCAGCTTGACTTTCAGGCACTTCAGGCGAAGTTTCTTCGTCGTTCGAGGGTTGTTCGGCTTCTTTGACAGGGGCCACATTCTCTGCAGGAGTTGACTTTGTCTCAATGGCAGGCGTAGAATCAGCTACAGTCGTTTCAGGGCCGACCGCATCCTCCTCTCCATTCTGTAACAACCCCCCAAAATGTAAGGAGTCAGCACGACGGGTCAATGGACTCGAAGAACGCAAAGGTAACTCGGGAGTGAAGTAAAGACTGACCTCGGATTCGTGCTTCTCCGCGTTCTCAGCAACACCTTCATCCTCCCCATTCTTATTCTCGTTATCTCCCACGATGCGCGGACGCGTCTCGAGCTCCCCGAGTTTCTCTCGCGCCGCCAGCTCATCTTGCGCGTCGCCCTGCCCACTGGCGACCGCATCGGAGTCTTTGGTCGTAAGCCCAAGCACGGGGCCGTGTGCGGCCGCCAGCGCGTCAATCGGAGTCTGTTCCTCGGCCTCGAACCGCGGAGCCGAGAGTGGCGCAGCAGTCACAGTCGCAACCTCCGCCATCGTCTGGTCTCGTTTAGTAGCCAAGCAAGAGAAAAGAGGCGCCGACTGGTCAAAGTAGAAGATGCGTGGCCCGTGTTCCTCTAAAGGGCGTTAGTCCGAGGCGGTCAAAGAATTCGTGGACGTCGTCAGTGTCCAAGATCAAAGAAGCCTCTTCGGTCTCTTTGAATGAATGAACCTCCTGTGTCTGTCCCGGGAGCCGTGAAGCTATTCAATAGTGTGAGAAATAAGTCAGTCCCGTGAGCGTGATGAGACGTGTTTGAATAGTGAACGACGCGTCGCTGGTCAACCTCGAGCAGTCCTAGGCGCCGTCAAGGGTGTCGACGACAAGCAAGAGCAAGAGCAAGAACTTGAGGTTGAGAAGAAAGGCGCAATATATAATAGTCTCGTGGCTCTTTCTTATCAAATCGGAACTTCCCGTCGGCTGAAAAGCGGAAACAAACGCGTCAAAACGCGACGCGTCGATTCACGCGCGACTCTTCATTAATATTTGGCTCTTTGCTTCCTCTAGATCTCAGGTCAAATATGGACTAGGAAAATGAGTCGCCCATACCGCGCAATCGAACATACGCGTCAAGTCATCAAATACGGAATCACACAATGTATATAGGATGTACTAATCTGTGATACTTACGCGTAATGGAGAAGGGAGCGTATCGGACAAAGGAACGGTGGTTATCTACGAATCCTCGTGATAGTGTCTCGGTGTATAGTCCAGGCAGCGGGAGTTGTGGATGTAAGTGAAGTTCATCGGAATCCTCTGACAATCTATCCCTTAAAGAAGCGCGGCGCCGACAACGCCCAAAAGACCTGCAATGCCGGCCGCGTTCATCGAGGAGCTGCGCATCGCACCGCTTGACGCCGACGAGGAGCTCGCGGAGCCTGAAGAAGTCGATGAGTGCGTTGCTGAGGAGCTCGTCGTTTTGATTGACGTAGAGGAGCCGGACGAGCCGGACGAGCTGGTCGAGTGGGACACGGAGGAGGTCGAAGTCGATGACGTACCCGTGACAGTACCGGTCGACGAGCCGGCGAGGAGCCAGTGGCAGAGGAGCCGGTCGTCGTGGCGCCGGTGCTGGCTGAACCGCTCAAGCCACTCGCAGACGCAGCACTTTCGTCGACAGAGGAGTTGACGCAGCTAAATGGAAGTGTATGTGCTTGTCAGCCCCCGTGGCACCTGAAGCCGAAAACCGATCCGTCGCACTGTTAGAAGCTTACCTAGAATCGGAACTGCTGGAGATGGTCACGGCATCGGAGTACACCTGCGTACCAGTGCTGTCCCTGAGAGCGAGGGTGCTGTAGAAGAGAAGGAATGGAAATAAGAAAATTCCTGCGTACTACCCGAAAAAAGAAAAAGAGTTAGCTTACACAGACGTGCCCGAAGCGATGTCGGTATTCCAGGTGTACGAAGTAGATGTAGTGGAACCGAAGGACTTGAGCTGGATTACGGAAGCGAAAAAGGCAACGTCAGCAGGATGTGCCACCCGAAACTCAAAAGGAGCAGAACGTACCGGGCTCGCAGAGACCTGACCACCTATTTTTCGCAGGAAGATAAACCAGGTGAGAAAAATACCTAGCTGATAGACGAGAAACAAGCATACCGGGAATAATCGTAAGATAGTAGGGTGCCGTGCCATCAGTCCACGAGATGAGAGAAGGCTCTGAGTTGGCAGTCAGCAATTAATCCTTCTCATCCTCCACTCGTTCATACATACCGCACTGCACCAAAGTCGGCCTAGGAAAGCAATAAGGTGGATTTGTCAGTCGCTCATAGGTGATGCGTAAAAAAAAGCACGGTGCACTGACGGGGTATTAATGGTCAAAGCCGCGATGGCCTGAGCGGCGAGAGACGCGAGGACGGAGAGGACAGCGAAGGACTTCATGTTGTCGAGGGTGTAGATGGTAGTCGGGGAGGGAACTGTGCTTGCCTGAGGGGAGTAGACGGTAAAAGAACGAAGACAGAAAAGGAGTGGTTGCGGGGGAAGTGAAGATTATATACCTTCTCGAAAACCGAATTGGGCTGACGCTTGCGGAGTTTCAAAGTTGAAATTGATCAAACGCTGCTCGGCCCCCGAACTGCGTGTCGCCTTTCTCATTGCAGAAAGGTAACCTCGAATCGAGATTAACCTTAGTGCCAGCTAGACGACACTATATAGTACTACGAGTAAACCACGTATTGGAACGGCTGCAGAAACAACCACTTTACTACAATTACTCCTACTACTACATGCATCATGATATTGTACAACGAAAGAGCCAGACATAACGTCATCCTACAGAACTAATTCATACACCGAAAGCAACAGATGCTATTCGGTCGACACAGGATTTTAATATCGAAAACGTCAGGGTATTTCCCATTTCCCGATCATCCATTCATTCGACGCCCGCGTTCTTTGGTTGCGCGACCTGGATCCTCACAGTCCATACCAACTGCTACGCCCGCCGGGGTTATGTAAACTCGTCTGCCCAATCTTCACCACTCCAGTTGCATCCTCGCCCTGCCCCTCAGACCCAAACCCAAGTCCGAGCTTAGGCTCCGGCGTCCCGGGCCCGCCAAAGCTCAGATCGACTGCATCGAGCAAGGGACTTCGCGCGCGCGGCCCAGGCGATGCGGTCATCGCCACGGGAGACGCGACGAGTGCACCAGCGCCGTTCACTCGCGGTGTCGGTGTCGGTGTCGGCGAGGGAGGAAATGCGGCTGCGAACTGCGGCTGCGACTGTAAAACGGCGAGGGCAGTGCACTCGGCAGCGAGACAGGGAGGAATGCCTCGGCGAACCATTCGTACCAAACCTTACCAGACCCTGTGAGTCGCCAGAGATCAACGCGTAGCTCTGCGTTGCTCGGCAGATAAAGAGGTTCCTGGTTGTGCAAAGAAAGAAAATGGGACCTATACTTAGTCAGAAGAGAAACATAGCCTACCTTGATCGGGAAGAAACAGGGGAACCAGCTGAGCATGTCCTTTGAAATTAGGTCCTTGCGGTCGGGGTGGATGCTCAGCCCGATATTATCGTACAACACTGCTTCGAAGTAGCCGGCAAATCCATGCAGGATGCCAGCATGTGGGATCGCGAATGTCAGTGACGCGGAACGAACATTATGGCTGTTTGTGAGCGGTAGTCCTGAGAACCGGGCCTAAGTCTTCAATAAGCACGGAAAACGGGGAAGGCACATACCCCTGGCATCTAACACCGCTTCCCTCCTCGGATGCTCGAACACCCAACATTGCTGTATCCGATCGCCACACCGTTCACCGTGCCCGGGTCCAGGTGAGTCCTCTCCGAGGAAGTTGATCGCCTGCAGCATCACGACATACGGAGTTTCGAGGCTCTTCTCCCTATCCTTTTCTTTCGTGTCCCTGCTCCCTCCAGCTTCGTGGTGGAGTTTCGCAGACTGTATCGGTGCGAGGAACGCAACATACGAAGAAGGAATAGAAATGCCATCGTCTAAAATCCAAGTCAGTTTTAAAAGCAATTCTCGGTAGACAAGCAACAAGGTCGATGCACTTTTCAAGAAACGCATCGCGCCATCCAGACATTCTGGACTGAGCTCGTTGTCGCCGAACGAGCCGAGTAGCTCGCTTACGAGGATGTCCGCCTTTTCTGGCACGTCGATATGTCTCATGTCGCCGAACAGCACCGTTACTTTGTCCTTCCATTCTGTCTGCTGGCGCTGTTGTAAGCTAAGAGGACTGAATGAATATGAAGCTTGGAATAGTGAAGACGGGACCATACGTGACGTATGCATTTGGATTTTTCTCGATGGCATAAATGGCCACGTTACGCGATGAGCGCTCGACTGCTTTTAAGGACCGAGCAACAAGGGGCCCACGACCTGCACCTGCGACCGCAAGAATGCTATATTTAGGCGATGATCAACTTGAAGGCACGAAAAGAATAACAGATCGAAACAAACATTCGGTTATCCGCAGGGCGATCAGAAAGAGCTTTAAACACAGCCTATAAAAAGTGCCCGCTAATATTAGACACCATAACTGAATAAAATTCGATATTCACTCGCCTCTTCATATTTTTGATATTTCACGGGATCACGCTCGAAATTCTCGTACACCATACTCGCAAGGTGGTCCTGCAGTGGCTATTCCGCTGATGCAATCAGCTCCCGCCCTTTATTTTGTACGGGGCGCGTATAAAAGCGGAATTGGGCCCGTCAAGCTCACCTGCAATGGCGTTTGCAAGAAGTCCTGGTAGCCCTGTGCATAGTTCTCGAGGGTGTTCGTTTCTTGCAGGCGGCGGGTGTACGGAGAACTCTTCTCGAGGTAGCGGATGTAGTCGACGTACTTGTCCTCTGTCCCCCGAGCGTGGAGACGAGCACCTGTGTCGGATAGTATGATAGTCGGGTGGCTCTGCGCGTGAGAATGAACTAGCTGCATTGCTGAAGTGAAGACGAAGTGAGATCACTCACACGCATCATCATCTGAAGAAACGACTGAGTGCCTTTCGGGAGGACGGGATAGCCCTTTGCGTTAGGAATGAATGTAGATGCCGGAAGAAATATATGCGAGACTGGCTCGGCGGACCATCGCGTGAGGATCCCCCGTGTGGACGGGAGCGGTAAAGTCAAGTCCAATGCTTAACAATATTGTCAGAAAGCTGCCTGTCACATCGATATGCCGCGTACCAAGTGTTAAACGCGGACTGTACCCGCAGATTGTGCGTATGACGTCCCAAGCTTCCCATGTTCCGCTCAGTTCCCCAACCGGCGGTGCCTTCAGCGACGCGCTCCGTGTTGCGGGACTCGTAGGACCTGGAACTGGAGCGTGACCAGGACCGGGACTCGAGGGCGGCGGAGGTAAGCCTGGAGACCTCGGCACAGGAGTACCGAGTGACGTTTTCCGCGTAGAAGAGAGAACAGTTGGGTCGTACAGCGGGAGGCGCACAGCGAGCTGCATATACGGACAGCTCTCGAGAGATGCGCGGAGCGTCCGGCCGTACGAGGCTGCGTGGGTGCGCTCCAGCGGCGGAGGCAAGATAAGGCCGGACAGTCCGAGGTAGGCGGCGTAGGCGAGTTCCTGCTTCAGCGCGATTTCGCAGTCGTACCGAACCCAGTCGTCGGGCGAGTCGATCTCAAGCCAGTCGGACGCGATGCCTATAACATTCTCCGCTTCATCTGAACCATGTATATGAACAGATATTTTCGATACATAAATATATAATAACGCTCACCAAGTCCCGTCAAATTACATTCAGCTCTAAGGAAGCTCGGGGAAGCCCGCCATCTCTCCGCACGTTCCTCAAGCTCCCTCTCCTTCCTCGTCCTTTCCTCCTCGCTCTCCTCAATCCCCTCCAGGATATTATCGGTCTGAGCAGAGCACATAGAGTTCCACCGCTCCTTCCACTTCCCATTCGTGACTGAAACAGCAATCCCGTCAAAATGCCTGCGCCCATCTGCCTTGAGCTTCAGGACGGGAGACGCGAACCCGGCTAGGTCGCCTTCAGCGGCTTTCGCGAGCTCGTCCGGCGCGATAAGACGTATAACAGGACTGGAATTCGTCCATGACGTGTCCATTCCGAGAACCTTGGAGAGCTGGTGTACTGACACGCGTTGGTTTTATGTCTACTTGCTTGCTGAAGAGCAATCACGCGTCCGTCCCGTGACTAGCGCGCATCTAGACGCGCGTCGGAGCACCAATTTCCAATTCAATGTGGACTGGAGGCTGGAGCGTTATAGACTTAGGAACTTTATCGATTTCACAGACGTATGTAAGTTCAAGTCATACGATAAAATGGATTGGTTATAGATAGTGCTGTGTATAGTGAGACATAATTAGAACGCAAGAGGTAAAGCTACGCGAGTGGTACAGGGAGACAAGCGAGGTTTCTGCAAATTCAGATGCGGGGCAGAGGGAGGAATAGGATAGGATTCAGGATATCGCGACGTATGAAAGGGCGTTAAGTGATAAGAAGGCATGACGCGCAACAGGGTAGAGCACGATGTGAAGAAGGGATTGAAGAGAATAATGATGCGAAGAAAAAGGAAGGGAAGAGAGAACAAGAAAAAGAATGGAATGAAGTTCGGATTTCTTTTAATCGTACACACACATGCAAGGGTATGCAGAATAGAGAGCAGAAATACAGCGTCCGAGTCCATGTATCTTCGTTTCATCTCGGTATTTGCGTGCAGTCGGGTGGCATTGGGCGGTTGGCACGTTTTGTGCAAACTCCGCCGAGGTAGATGAGGGCAACGCCTCATAGACTGTAGGGAGGAACAGGCGCAGAGAAGAAGATAATCGCTTCAGAGCGATTTGCACAGGTCGAGATCGCAGTTGCTGTCATTTCCCTTTCCAAGTTGTTTCGTTATGGAGAGCTCCCACCCACAAAAAAGCCAGACAAAGACGGAGGATCAAGCAGCGAAGCCCTTACACACCCTCGTCCGCCTCGTCCGCTGTCACATACACAGACTCTTCGTTCGCCTCCACGCGGCGTACAGGCGGGTTCGGGCGCTTCGACACGCGCCTCAACCTCCTCGGTGTCTCCCCCATTTCCTGCTCTTCGTCATCATCCAAGTCTCCACTGAGGACGATAGTCAAATTCCCACCCATCTTCATACTTATTGAAGCAGCAGAGCCCGCCGAGACGCGCCGTTCATCCGTCGGCGTGCGCGGCTCCAGCTCGCCGCTCTCCGACCCCGAGCTCGAGCCATGCGCGCATACACCGCCCTCAGAGGTGGAGGATGCGGAGCCGTATTGCGTGGACGATGCGGACGCGGAGGAAAGGAGGCTCGAGAAGCTTGGACGGGGTGAGTTGTCCGCGAGCGCTGTAGCCTCGCTTGCCTTCGCCTCTATGAGCACAGTCTGCATGTCTTTCGCGCACCCGGCGGGCACGGGCAGTCCAGGTGGGAGCACCGGAGTAGTGGGTGACACAGCTGAATTCGATTCGGGAGATGCAGCTATGATTGGCGTAGGCCTGGTCTTCGTCTTCGTCTCTGAGGCAGTTGCAGACGGAGATTGAGAGGGCCTTGAGGGCACACCTGCGCCCATGCCCCGCCCAAGAGCGCGGGCCTGCATGTGCGCGAGCGTGTGTCTGCGCGGAGGCGGTGCGGGCGGCGGTGCCGAATGCAATACACATATATGCGCAGGGCCAACCGCAGCCGGGGCTTTTCCTGCATCTCTAGCGTCAACCATGTCCGCTTTTGGGGGATTTTGTTTCAGGATAGACGGTAAGGCAGGAGGAATATCTTCGGATGCTTCAGAGGTTTGAACATCGAAAGATGTCCTTCCAGCCGGCGCCGTCTCCGGAGCCTTAGTCGGAGTCGGGTCCGGCATCAGCACATACGAAGCGGGCGCAGTCGGTGCTGGCATGTTCGGCATAGAAGTAGATGGGAGCGGTGCAGCCTCTTCGGGATAGAGCGGCGGGACTGGTTTGCGCTTCACGAGGCTCGCGCGCTTTGCAGTGCGCGCCGCTTTTGCCTTCTCCGCAGCTGTATCGTCCGTCGATCCATCCGTAGAGGCACTCGGTGTTGCGGTGCTCGCTGATGGGGATGAGGGTGAGAAGGTAGAGGTGGATATGGAAAGGAGGTTCGGGCTCGAAGCTGATGCAGCGGTATGCTCGACGCGCGTCTGAGAATGCGAATGCGAGTGCGAGTGAGAGAGGAGGCTGCGCTCGGAGCTCGTGCTCGCGCGAGGCAACTGGGCGACAGCGTTGGCGGCGGACGAAGATACAACGTCGATGACCGGGATGTTCTGTATCTCCGAATAAGAACAGGTACACGGTTACCATCAATGATGAGCATGAGAAAAAAAGAAACGCGGGACGAGTAGAGGGGTCGTACCTCGTTCGCACGCATCTCGACGACCTGGCGCCCCCGCGACTCGTCCCACGGCCCGGCGCTCGTCCGCTGCACGCAAGAACGCAAGCGAAGAAACGAAAGTTCAGTACCTGGTCACAATTATCATATGAAAAGCATATGACGGAAACGAGTGATCGCAAGGTTGAACTGCGGAAATTACAGAACAACCTAGGATATTCGCGGTGCATAGTCCAGAGGCACGGGGGACGCCACAGACTGCGCATATACACAGAACCCGACCGACCGCGCCGGGTAATATGGAAGAGAAACAGACGTAACAACTCACCGTATCCGGGCCCAAATGGAACTGATGCTTGAACGCGCTCGGCGGGCCGATGTTCAGCATATTCAGCCGTGATCGCCCCTGACCAGACGAACTGGAGCTCTTCGAGCTCTTCGCGCTTTTGCCACTCGCGAAGGAAGACGTCGACGCGCCCCGCACATGCGCAGAGCTCGGGCCAGGTGAGTTGCCAGCGGAAGAGGAGGACCCAGACCCAGAGGAGTGGCGCAGGAAAGAGAAGGAAGAACCGGCGGCGCTACTGAGAGACGCGGTGGCCTTGTCGAGCGAGGCGCCCGAAACGCGCGAGAACGACTGTATGCGTTTCCGGATCGAGGGGCGGCGCGCGAGATTGGCTAGCGGTGTGGGTTTCCTGCTCGAGGTCGGGCTTGAGCTAGAGCCGGAGCCGGGGTAGGGAGACGCGTTGCCGTAGGTTTGGGAATGGAGCGCTCGTGAGGACGAGAAGGAGTCCTCAACGGGCGAGCTGATCGTCGATTGCGGCGCGGTGCAGAGTAATGTGAGCATCGTTGCGATCTAGATCCTCAAGGTTTTGCGCGCGGGCGGTCGCGTTTATACGTCGGGCGGTGCGATGGGGGCGCTAGAGTGCGGCACACAAGCTTCGTCGATGGCGCGGACTGTCGAAAGAAAAGGCCAGCGGAGCGAATGAGTGGGGATACGACGACTGAGAAGACTTGACCGCACCTGAGATAGCTCGCCACTTGCCACAGGATTTACGACCTAAGTAGTCTAAAGCCGCGATTTAACTGAGTTCAAGCTTGGTCGTTGACGTGGCGTAGAAATGTGGCACGCGATGCGAAGTGCGATACGATATGTCGGATCCGTGCCTCCTTGTGCTTCCTCGTAACTGTATTCGATGCAAGTTGAATTGAATACGCAGGGTGATGCAGGGACCGCTGGCCGTTAGCGTGTGCGTGTGTCCGTATATGCGTGCGAGTATTGCGTCGCGCGACGCTAGGCTAGGCGTTAGAGAGACGCGTTACTGCCAGCGCGAACGGAATGTCAACGTCAGCGCGAAATGTTCAACTCCGAGTCGTATTTGAACTTAAACGTTGTTGGCATGGGACGTACATGGGGTTTGTGCGATTCAGTCGAAAGCGGTGCGCGAGTTACCTCCGTGTGCTCAATGGGGCTGTTCCTCTCGTTCGGTAAATCGGCGGCGGGGCAAGGGCGTGGATGGAGTTAGTTGGACGACTCGGGGATGTCTGTCTCTCTGTGGGATAAGGTCATTATAAGGCGGGAGACACGTCGACGACGGAAGCTATATACGCGCATATAGATACACACCTCCTTGTCTTCCTCACCAAACTCAAAGGCCAGAAGTAGCAATAAGTAACTCTAACGGCCGTAGCTGCGTAGCACCCCTGTCCTCGATCTCCTTCGCAACGCACGCAGAGGGCAGAGATTAAAGAGAAGTAAGATATGGGAGGGGCAGAGAGTGAAATTGGAATCTTGATGCATCTCAGTGTGTTTTATACGTTACGATGCTGTCGATGACAAGGCGGCCCTAGCCCTGGCCCTGCGCGGGCGGTGAGCGCGCACCCACGCTCGACGCAACACCGCAGCGGCGACATCTCGCCTCGCCCTGCTCCCGACTCACCCCAAGCGAGGCGAGGCTGTTCGAACATTCTCTCGTCGCATCGCTCGCAGCGATTGATCCAGTCGCACTCTTGTCCCTCCAATCCAGCTCGCACAAATGCCAACATCAATGCCAATTGCAAAGTACATTAACGCACACCGTGAGACCCGCGCGTGTCACTATCTATACCATCATGTCTCGACAACATAAAACACATCTCGTTAAAGAACGAATCAAAGAGCTTGAGGGAGCCCGCAGGTCCCAGTGCTCACACTGCAAGGAACGAAGCCGTAGCGAACGAATGAACGAGCGTGCATCACGAGAAAACATACAGCTCATGACAAGTCATCACACTGCAAGGCACACGCCGTGGAGCCTGTGCGATAGCAATACAGGGGCTCTCGGCACACGAATGGGTGGGAAATGGGAATCTGGAAATGATGCGTCGGGTAAGAGCAAGCGCAATTTACCACCGGTCCCCGCCTCCTCGGCTGCCCCACCCAGCGTCACCGTTGCCTCCGCCTCCTCCGCCACCGTATCCCCCTCCGCCATATCCGCGGCCACCCCCGCCGCCTCCACGTCCACGTCCGCCTCCGAAGCGTCCTGAATGTGCATCCTCTAGTCAGCAACTAATAATACTTCTGTCATAAATTGACACTCACCACGACCTCCACCACCACCACCGTACTGCACCATCTCTTGTAGCTGCGGTGGAACATCTGCTTTCGCCTCTTTCAGAATCGTCACGAGTTCACGGGCAGACTTTGCGTTCTCCGTCGTGAAGAACGTGTATGACGTGCCCTTCTGGCCGGCACGCTAAAATTAAACATATCGCATCAGTTTCACGAAGAAAATGGTGCAGCGCAGATGGGCGCGTGACTAACCCCTGTACGACCGATGCGGTGGATGTAGTCCTCGCAGTTGTTCGGGAAGTCGTAGTTCTGCGGCAATACAAATCAGTAAGCTACCCGAAACGAGATTGAGGACAGATTGAGACAACGCACGATGACATAGCCGACATCCTTCACGTCTATTTGAGGCGTGATCCCGTTTGCAGGTCGAGACCAAACAGGTAGCAGGGAGGGAAAGAGGAAGGGCAACAGAAACAGTCAACAAAAGAAAATCCACGCCGTGCTCACAGCACCAAGCAGCCTACTGCACACACCACACCATAAAAGCAACCGCGATGAAACTAGACGATAAAGACAGACTACTAGCTAGCAACTCAACCAAGGCACCTACATGGAGACAAAGTCCAGCGTCCATTGTCTATGTACTGCACTCTTTCAGTCGGTTGAGTCTGCTCTGGTCTTGTCTAGCTTTACAGTCCAGTCCAGTCCGTGGTCCGAGCCAAGATACCCCGACAAGCAAATACACATAGTCCCAGGCGAAGCGCGAATGTAGTTGAGGGCCACCTAGAGAGGAAAGTACAGTCCATGACCACAATCAACTGGCAAACATCGTGAACAGCAGAATGCTCAGAACGTTTCAGCGGAAGGGCAGAGGGAGCCAAATCTGTTCTTTCTTCCTCCCGCTTGACAGTGGCGTCCGGTGCGCACGAATGCCTGAGAAATGTCTTATTGCTTGTCTTGATCCTGTCCCGGATACGTACCATAGCATGGCGCACCGGTCCGGAGAACCAGACTAGTGTGCGCCACCTAATCGCTAGACTGCCCGTCAAGGTGCATCTGGTGGCAGCAACCGCCCATCGCTGGCAGAGCGTGTAAAAAGAAAATACATACCGAGACCCCTAGACGCCACGTCGGTGGCAATTAGAATAGGAGAACGACCACCCTTGAATTCGCCGAGTACCCAGTCACGCTCACGCCTGACAAACAAAGTCAGGACGAGATTCCACTAAGATAAACATATGAACGTACTGCTCCTTGTCACCGTGGATGGCGAGCGCAGGCCAGCCATCCTGGCGCAAGTATTTTGTAATGTCGTCCGCAACACGCTTCGTACCAACGAAAATGAGGACTTTCGCGTTCTGTGTACTGATATAGTCAAGGTGCTTGACGAGCTTCGCACGTTTCTCAAAGTCTGTGCAGACTTCGACGATCTGAGCAATATTGTGGTTGGCAGTCAGCTCCATTGAACCAATGTTCACTTGGATCATGTCGTCCAGGAAGTCCTAACAGACAAAGGGATATCAGGCATAGGTTGGCGCAAAAAAAGACAAATGGAACGCACATTAGCGAGTTTTTGTACGTCCTTCGGCCAAGTCGCGCTAAACATGAGCGTCTGCCTTTCCGGACGAATCTGCGACACAATCTTGCGGATCTGGGGCTCGAAACCCATGTCTAGCATACGATCCGCCTCGTCCATGACAAGGTACGTCACGCGGCGAAGGTTCGTCTTCTGCGTCTCGAGCATGTCGATCAGGCGGCCAGGAGTCGCAATGACAATCTCGACACCGCGCTGCAGGTCGCGGATCTGCGGGCCCTTCGGCGCACCACCGTAAATCGCGGTGTTACGGATCTGCGAGTTCGAGCCAAATTTCGTGCACTCCTGTTGGATCTGAACAGCGAGCTCACGCGTCGGAGCGAGGACGAGCGCGATAGGACCATCACCAGGCGCAAGGAGAGGTTGTCTGTAAAACGAGAAATGAAAGCCACCTTAATTTGTGATTTGTATTAGTAATGCTCAGAAGGGCTTACGCGTTGATGTGAAGCATGGCAGGGAGGGCGAAAGAGATGGTCTTGCCGGAGCCGGTCTGTGCGATCGCGACAACATCACGACCACTCAGAGCCATAGGCCATGCCTGACACTGTATGGCCGAAGGCGCAGTGAAGCCTTGCGCGCGAATGGTCTTCAAGATGTATTCGGGGAAACCCGCCTCCTCAAAAGTCGTCACTGGGCGGGGGATGTTGCGGCCGGAGATCTACCAGATTAATGTCAGCATAACTGAAGAGAGAAAGTTGGAAGATAGAATCACCTTCATCTCCTTGGCTTTTCTAAATTCGTCTATCTCACGCTCGCTGCGGGCTTTGACCTTCTCGTCCTCGCGGTAAAAGTTTTTCTCAAACTTCTCCAAACGATGGCTGTCCCAGTTGATGCTCTTCAAGCCACCGCCGAGCGCACTCATCTTGTCTCCGCCATACCCACCGCCACCGTAGCCGCCTCCGCCGCCGTAGCCTCCGCCGCCGGCATACCCGCCGCCGCTATAAGAATCACCGCCGCGATAAGACTGAACGACATCAAAACTCAGCAAGGAGCGACACGAAGGGAAAGTATGAAAGCTCACCATTCTGAAAGTCTAAAGTGAACTGAAGAAAGGCAGAAAAGAGAAGACCAAAATCTAAAGTCTATGGACGCCACGAATGCTGGCGGTGGTCGATGGAAGAGCGACCAGCACAAGGCTGTGAGTTGAAAAAAGTGTGAAGCAAACATGAGCAAACATGGACCAAACATGGATACGGTACAAAGCGCCTGTATTTTCTGAATCCGAATAAATTAAAACTATGCGAAAATAGCGTAAGTATCTCCCAATGCAAAATACAACACAAGATGTCGGGTATAGGGGAAAGGAGTGCTATTTACACGTTGATAGTCAGCCCTGAAGAAATACAAGAAAGCAGAACAATGAACAGTAGTAGCATTCCGAAAGCAGTGAGCATTAGCAAAGAGAGCAAAGACAAAAGGAAGGGAAGCAGTAGGGATATATGTCCATAGATGAGGTGAGAAGGGAGTGGAAAAGGGAAAGGTCAGGAAGGGTTTGAAAATAGGCGGAACCCAAATACGCCTGTGCGCCTCGCCCATCCGCGAAGCATCGCAACGACACAATTGAGCATCCATGTCAATTGTACTGTCACATCACTATACATCGCTCGCTGCGCCTCCTGCGCCTCGCGCTTGCTGGGTAGCGCTCACGCATCTGTCGGACGAGGTCCTCGAACACGTCATTGACATGCCAGTTCTTCTTCGCCGATGTCTCGTAGAACGGCAACCCCCAGCGTTCCGCGGTCGTCGCGATGATCTCTCGGTCCACATCGCGCTCCGCAGTCAAGTCCGACTTTGTGCCCACAACGACAATGGGCACATTCTAGAATGCACCGAACAATAAAGACTTGTGTAAGCATCCAGAACGTGCAAGAAAGCGAAGAGAACGCACAGTGTTCGCGCCTTTAATTCGGTATATTTGTTGCCGAAGGTTGTCCACCTCGCGAAGCGTAGCTCTCTGTGTCAGACTAATACCCAGAGTTAGAAAATCTCAAGACTGGGAAGCGCGGAGAAATTCAATCGGCTACTCACCTGAACACCAGGATAAAAGCCATCCCGGACTGATAGGAACGACAGTGAGTAAAGGTCCGGTCGTCGCTCGCTAACGGACGCGCGCACCTTGATGTACATCTCGTTGAATGCTGTGAACTGCTCTGCGCCAGCTGTATCGAGCACCTCGAGCTAGACGACGAACAGATGAGCATAGATGAGCATATGCGCTGAGACCGAGGCTAATATGAAGGTCACAAGCCTTGTTCCATTCGCCGTCGACGATGAGCTCGCGACTGTATTCCTCTGCAGGCGGCATTCCGTTAGACAAGTAAGCAGAGACAGCTCGAGCAAGACTGACCCTCTATAGTCGGGTCATAGCCATCGACAAAGACATCCTTGACAAAGCGACAAGTGAGAGCTGATTTACCGACGCCTCCCGCTAGGGGTCAGAAAGTAAGAGATAAGCGGATGACATAGAAGGGAATGTCTAAGACATACCTCCCAAGACGACTGCATTGAATTCGCGCATGCAGGGAGAGAGATGAGTGACTGAGATGGGAGAGATGGAGGTAGAAGGCAAACCAAAGCGTCCTTGTCTTTGAGGCGAGGGCCCGTCTTGGTCGAATCCGATCGCCAGCTCGGATTAGAGAATAACAAGTGAGAGACGCCCCGAAGATAAGTGGAATAGGCACGGAGACGGGAGAGAACTTTCTACAAGAAGATGCAGATGATCATACAACCTGGGAACTCTATTCAGAAGTCACCACCCGTCCCCGTACTTGTCCTCGTCCGTCACACTCATGGTTGCTCCCCGTGTATTCCTCGATTTTACTGTCGATGGCGCATCTCTAGGAAGGTTCGACCGTTCATACGAACGCCCTCAATGTTTCTGACAGAAATACACAGAGTTATATTTGAACTCTTCAACGTTTCCGCGCCAAAAACAGCTGAGAAGTGAGGCCGGAATTGTCAATATTCCATAGAAGCCTCACGCATTTTTCTCAGCTTCAGAGCACTATGTACGGGTGAACGGGGCGTGTCGCCCATATCTCAGATACCCCTGTACTATAAGCACAGTAAAATGCACCGCGTCATTTCCGACTTCATGGTCCAAGGCGGCGACTTTACAAAAGGGAACGGCACGGGCGGCGAGTCCATATACGGCGCTCCTTTCGCTGATGAGGACCTCTCGCGTCCTGTGGATGCGGCAGGGTGAGTCTGTTTTTATATTTCACGGGGTCGAACCCGGAGTTTCTTTGGTGATATGGACCGAGACTGGCGCCAGGTATAGTGCTGAGCTGTGAGACGAGACGAGCTGGGCATAGCTCTAATCGAGTTCACTTGTGAGGTTGAATCTCGCAACTTGTAACTGAAAGGGAGGAACATTGAACGCCTCTGGTGAGCCTGAAGTATGCGCGTCTTCAACGTAGACCAGACCAGCTACATTCACCTCAATCCCTCTACCAAGCTCCGCGTTCATTCAGACAAGTTGCTCACTCACTACCATCTCTCCCCAGCCTCCTCGTCATGGCCAACAAGGGCCCCAACACCAACAACTCGCAATTCTTCATCACGCTCCGGCCTTGCCCGCACCTCACCGGCAAGCACGTCGTCTTCGGGCGCGTCCTGCGCGGCTTCGACGACGTCATCCAGCGCATCGCCGCCGTGCCCACCGACGAGAAGGACCGTCCCACCGTCCCCGTTGAAGTCGCGAATTGCGGTGAGCTGGAGCTGCGCCGCCCGCCTACGCCTGTGAAGCAGCACGCGGATAATGAGGATGAGAGTGTGGATAGTGAAAGGGAGAGAAAGCGAAGAAGACATCGACATGCTTCGTACTCCCGCTCTCGCTCGCGATCTCGATCCAGAACCAGATCGCGCACGCCCACATCTGAGGAGAGCGACAGCGAGGCAGAGCGCAAGCGGCGCAAGAAACGCGCACGTAAAGAAAAGAAAGAGAAAAGGGCCAAAAAGCGGAACCATCGCTCGGGCTCACGCACACGCTCCCTTGGTGCGCACGATGGCCGTGCAGTTCCGCGAGAGGAGACGGAAGAAGAGTATGACGCGCGCCTGGAACGCGAGGAACGTGAACGGATCGAGGCGGCGCGCCTGCGCGAGCTTGCAGAGATTAAGCGACGGTACGAGGCGGAGCGCGCGAAGATTCAGGCGGACGCTGCGGAGAGCGGGGGCGTGCGGTATAAAGGTGAGCGGGTCTCCTACTCTATCGAGCTTTTTCTTAAGGTGACACATTTTAGGTCGTGGCCGGATGAAGTATGTTGATCCCGAGATGCGCTCGAGGCGGAGCGAGGACTAAACTGCACATAATTATCGCTTTCTTGGGAACGTATCATGATCATCTATTGAACGTACACTGCTTGTTTTTTTATCATCCTTGGGCCAAAGCATGAAGACGCAAACGATCTAAGTGAAAAGGCAGGAAGACTGGCGTGCTATTATCGTGAGCAGAAATGCATGCGACAATGGATGAGGGGATTGCATGAGGACAAACAGGGGAGGCCAAAAGCAAGAAAAACATATTATCCGTACACATCACATTGCGAACTTGCGGGCGAGCGCAAGGACCTACGAGTGGGAAACGAGAAAGTGGCATCTTATAGACAGCCTTCAGAGAAGCATATGACACATGATAAGTAAGAATCCGCTCTGCGAGAGAAAGTAATCATGCAAACAGACGTTTAGAATGAAATTGAGAGAAGCAGAGGTGCACAGAGAGGTTGGTGGACCTAGACCTTAGACAGAAAATTACACGTTTACTTCAGCAAGCTTCCCTGCGACTGCGTCAACGTCAGCGCCTTTTTCCTCCCCCGCTTCTGCCGAAGGTTCAGTAGACTGCGCAGAGTCAGAGGCAGCTTCTTTCTTTCCCGCAGCAGCGTGCGCGAAACTGAAAGAAGAGCGAACGTTCGCAGGTGCTGGCGCCTGAGAGGGCGCATTTGATGCGCGCGGAGAGCCGGGCGCGGCTTCCTCAGCCATTCCCGCCGGAGCCGACGATGGCGACCGTGCTCCTACCTCGCTGCGCCCATGTCCAGGGCGTTCGCGCGCCTGGCGCGAGCTCTGGCGCGACATCGAGTGGTGGGCAACGCGCTCCCTAATCTCCTCTTTCTCCTTCTCGATCTTCTCCATTGCGGCCGCTTCGCGAGCTGATACATCAACAGGCCTAATACGATATATTAGGAAAGAAAAGAATGAATAGGCGTTTAGTCTTTCTTACTTTGCTGCACCGAAAGGATTGGATTTCGTAGAAGAGAATCCGGCTGATTTGGGGGACGAAAGGGGAGTTGGTTGAGAAGAACCGCTAGACGATCGAGGAAGAAGCTCGAGCTTTCGACGAGACAGCTGTGGAGTAGGGGGAACTGAGCTTGTTGCTATTAAAGAGGCGCGATAAGGCAACCTAATCGATTTGATAAGACTTTGGAACTCACGCGAAGTACTGCTTCCTGTAGGTTTGGCCCTCCTCCAAGGGCCTTCCTCAGCCACCGACGATGGCGGGCCCATGTCGCTCCGTCCCCTCACAGAACCAAAGCGACTTCCCGTCTGGCTATCAGTGCCAGAGCCCTGACTCGGTTTGAACTTGCCTCCGATGGTCCATTTTTCCTCTGTGTCCGCCGGGCCCGACTCACTTTCATGCGTCGGCGTTGAGAAACCAGAGCCGCGCCTTCGAACGGGAGGGGCCTCTGGCTCTGTTGGGAAACGAGGGGGAGGACGATTGGAGCGCCAATCGCTGTTGCCCTCAGAGATCGATTCACGATTTTCAGATGGAAGTCCCTCGTAGCGTCGACGGCTGCCACTATCACGACCTTGATCGGGCAGAGGACCATCACGACGCCAGGGGCTGGCGAACTTGTCGTCATCAAAGTTTCCGAAGCCGCCACGCTCTTTCGCTAAGCAGAGTGTCAAAAATGAGATATATGAAGGACCAAAAATTGTTGTCTCACGCGGCTCTGCTACATTTACACGAATCGCACGGCTAGAAAAAGTCTATAATTCGCATTATTGAGCCTCTGGCACAAGTATGAACAACTAGCGTGGCACTTACAGCTCCATTTTTGCTAAGCGCATCCTTCAAGCCATCTACGGTGGTGAATTCAACGTATCCAAAACCCTTGGGTTTATCTTCGCGGTCACGAATGACTTTAGCGCTTTTGACCTGAGATGCAAAACGTAAGAAAGGGGCTGCATCATGCATGCAACGAAGAGATGCCGACCACATCAGGAGAACCAAAGAAAGCACCCAGGTCACCCTCCGTAAGGTCAAAAGCCAGATTTCCGACGAAGGCAGTAAACGGCGGGTGAGTAGGAAGAGGGACCTCTTCACGAGGAGCCATAGGACCGCGATCAGCTTTATAATAAGATCGCATGTTGTAAGGTTATTGAAAACATAAAGGCCGAGTTATCAAACTCACGTCGAGAAGAAAGGAAATCATCTCCTCTGCCTCTATAGTCCCTGCCATCCCCATCGTCCAGCTTCGGAGCGGCTGAACAAGCCCATTAGCGCTGCAACTATTATCGACGCAGTAAACGCCGTGGCGTAACACTCACGAGCGGACGGAAGCGCATCCATTTCATCTGCCCAAGATCCCAGAGCTGCAAAATGTTCATCGTAAACTCTTCTCGCAAGAAACGTCATACAGACTTACCGCTATCCTCCAGGAATGCATTCAGCGACATTTTCTGTCCCTTTTTCGGAGCTGCGCAAACGTTCAGCAGTGTTAGACAGGTTGGACAAAATCGCATATGCTGACGCATGATTGCAGGTGTATTCGCTGCAAGCTACAGTAGCAATTGTGTGCGTTTATTCGACGATGGGAGACGTAGAGTGAATAGATGACACAGATGCTGAAGCGGCTGAACGATCACCTCAAATTTCTCACCTTCCGAAGTCTTACGTAACAAGTTTAAATGCGCACTCTACGGCCCGAAGAATACAACTCAAGCATCACTAGTACTAGTACTGCTTCGTAGGAAACATAACTTCATGGCACATAACTTCGCATAGATGAGTAATATCAATTCAACTTCTCTTGTATCTGCACGAAACGAATCAGCTTTATTTCAAGTTGTTACATGTATACATCGCAACAGACACTCAGATTTTGACCAACAGTCAACCATCCAGATCTACCACAGGCCTAGGTATGCACAATTGCAGACCACGTAAGAGAGCTTCTTTACACCTAAAGTGCCTGTTTACGTTGGTCAAAAATCAAAAATTCGACTGTAGAATCTACCAATTTCTCGTGCCAGTGTGCTCGAGTTCTATTCAATTTTACGCAATTTGTTCAAGTTCTGGACAAAGTCTTTGTTTGGATCATTTGAAAATACATATGTTTTTCTACGGTATTTTAGATCTAGACTGCCTACCTTGGGATTCAGTCATGTCAAAAATGAACCTCAATGCAAAACGGTGTGCTCATTTATAGTAAGCTTGAATTTGGACAAATTTAAAACAGTGAAAAAAGAAATTGAAAGATAATTCCTGAAATTAGTGAGCAGAATTACAAATGGTTTATCTTAAGAAGAGCCTCTTTGAGTGAAAAGCAGCTGTAGGGAAGGATTCTAGGTAGCAGGCTGACTCAGCTATTTGTTCAGAGCATTCAGGACCCACAAACAACGCGTTATGAGCGCGTCGCGAAGCAACGCTTTTTTCTCGCCCTCTCTCATATCTTGGTCTGCAATGAGCTGCTTATCCGCATCAGACAGACCTATTGACCACATGGATGATGCTGACAGAAATTCCAGCCATGCATCAGCCGAGTCGGGACCGGAGTGTGTCGGCGAAAATGGTACAAGTCAGCAGAAACATGCGATGTCTGGGTTGCCTGAGGGGGTTAAGGTGGATTCCCAAAACTAGTTCTCAATGAGCTATATCTCTCAATGTGACATGTTTACAGGAGAATTTCTTAGATGCAGCAGCAGAGTTCTCATTCAACGGCACATTCGCGTACTCTCATACTTACTCTATCGACGAGACACCAAGGCCCTGTTTAAACATAATTGGTCTCGGGTCCATCGGTCTACCGCTAAGCCCACGAGATGCTCAATCCATCTTCAGCTTGCTTGAGCAAGAAACTGCACACCAGGATGTACTTTCGAAGAAGAGCATCGAGTTGCCGTCTGACAGGGTACGGCTTTTTACGAGTCTGATCTCCTGTGCCTGACTATGATGCCAGATTTTGTTTGACAATCCTGCCTGGGAAGACTGGGCCCAGAAATCTCTACTATCTGCTGTATGCGCAGCCCTTGACGTTCGTGATGTTGCGAAGCAGAGATGCCGGCTCGAGAAACTTTCACTGACGAAAGAGGGTTCTGAGTAAGCTTTATGCTCTATCGACTGAAAGTTTTTTTCTAAAAACATTAACACACTCTTTCAGAGTAACGAACGATAGAATGTATTGGTTTCTATATCGTTATTGTGTACTGTTTACTCATAGTTTATCTCCTCGCGGCAGCCCACCTTCAGAAGGGAGCTTCGGCTCCGTCGTCGTTATCCTCCCGTCTCCTTTTACCGGTGGATTGCTTCAAGTCTCCGAACCTAGTCAGGCCAAAGTATTTGATCTGGCACCGCACAGTGCTCTTTCGACCTCGGTTGTCGCAGTATATGCTGGCGTGGACTACAAAGCTGATCCCGTTCTGTCGGGCTACCGACTTGCCCTTCATTACTCATTACAATCCATTGACGAGGGCAAGAGCTTCCCTCGGCTGCCTGAACCGCTAATTGCAGCAGCGAAGCTTCGTGAGACCTTAGTCTCATGGAAAGAAAAAGAAAAGGACAAAAAGCCGGCTGCCGTACTTGCATACCTGTTACAAAGCAAGGCTTCAAAGCGGGCGCAGGCGGGATCTCAAGTCCTCGTCGGATGTGATGCCGATTTGCTGTTATATCTGCTTCCTATTGCACGCGAGCTTGACTTCGAGGTCTATCTTGCGGATGCGAAGTTGCAAGTCAGCGGCTCGACAGGTCTACTTCCAAGTGGACACACCTGTGTATGCGAGAGCTGTGTCGATCCTTTGCTCGGGCCGGATGATAGCAATCTCAAGTTCACCGACTTAAAGAGCGACAAATTCGCAGACCAAAAAACTAATTCTTCAAGATTTTATTGATGGCGATGGTATGCCTGTCGAAATCTCCGAACTAAATCTCGAAACGAGTGAAATTCTGAATTCTGAATTGTGGAGAGATGGAACGCCAGAAATAAATTACATCAGCAGGATCGAACTTGAGGTAAGAATAACGATGTATAAACGTATTCTATCTCATTTTGTTAAATTCTCTTTCAGGACGTCGAATATGAGTATGGTGAGTAAATCGCTTTGTTCTCTTTGGGCCATTGCTCTGACTATCCTTTCCAAGAATACAATCGTACCATTCTCCTCTTATGGCCCAAGAGAGCAGAAAGGGTTGTCCGTGTTGGCGATGTCTATGACTACACGTGCAATGCCTTGCAGCTGAGCATATCTCCTGTGGCGAGTCCAGAAGAAAAGCGGCTCATTGACCTTTTGCTCGAGCGTTGTCGAGAGAGACAGGACGAGAAGGAAAATTGCAGTTTCGAAAAGACGATCACTGTACGGGAGAAGATGGTTGTTGCTATGGGTGTCCTGTGTAACAGTGCTGCCCGATGGAACGACGTGCAGTTATTCAGTAGTGCCGTGAAAACTTGTCCGGCAGAAGAACGAATTGAACTTGTAGGCATCGGAACGTTCATTGCCGCGCTCAAGACTTTTACCTGGGCAACATTAAAGGATATGTAAGCTGCTCGTGCTCGATACACTAGCCGGCCCTAGTACTAAAAAATATGTGTCCTTTTAGCCTTGTTCACGTATTAGGGCAGGAAGGAGACAACGAGCGCCGATATGAGCTAATCAGACGAGTGTCTGAAGCTGCGAAGGAGATGAACAGTAGTGAGATTGACGAATGGTGTGAGGAGCAAGATGCAAAGCTCATACACTCGCTCAAGACGGTCAGTATCAATCAAGTCGAATGGCTGTTGTCCTTGGTGAAAGAGCGAGGTGCAGAGTTCTTCCGTGATGTGTGAGTGCTCATGTTTAGTTTCAAATGGATTATTTTTCTGATGATATGTGCCATCTACTGTCCTGTAGCATTGTTGCGCAGCTTCTCGTGCAGAGCACGATAACAGACTTTTGGCTCTCCTTCGTGAAACAACTCGACGAACAAAAAGGCTCCATACCATCTTCGTCTCCGCGTCTAGTTGAAACCCTCATTTCACAATGCGTCGAAGGTGCAGTGCGGGCATGCGTTTCTTACGAGCCAAAAAAGGCGCAGACACAGACCGAGGAGCTTTTTATGCAGGTAATCGAACTCTGCGTGAGCACGAATAATGTCGAAAAATGCTCCACGCTCTTTCAAAACATAGAATCCATCTGGCGCGCACGCTCTCCTCATATTCACGCGATCAATCGTTATTACAGTTATGGATCTGCAAGCCTTGATTCATACCTTGAGACGAAACCCGAGCTTGAGGCTTTCTCTCTTATTTTCCGCGTCTTCTTTGAGAATGCTGCAGTTTACTTCATAACGGAAAAGTCATTCGAATGCAAGCCTGCTGATCTTGCGATGGTTGTAAAAAGGGCCGGCGGATCGGAGCGGATTTTTAAAAGAATGTATGTCTTCCTTCTTGTATATTTTCTTTGGTCAATTGCGCCCTCTGCATCTACTGACGTGCTCGATAGTGACGACGCTGAGACTATGAGTGCGCTGCTAAAGGATAAAGGCACGAGCGAAATTAGAAAGCTTCTGACGCTCATTCCCTCGATGTCTCAGTCCGATGAGGCAGAGAAGGGGATTGCTAGATTCAGGAATGCTTGTTCGCTGGCGTACGTTAATAGCCTGCCTTTGAGCTCGTTGCACGAACGGAACGGACCCGAAGAGTTGATGAATATCGTCAGATCGTGCTACAATATCGGTGCACATTGGCCACAGGATTACCTGAGCAAAGGCCTCCTTTCACTTCTCGACGGATGCGACGCCCCAAAGCACTTCCATGGGATGCTCATGCCTTTTCTCCATCTCCTTGATACATTCGTCGCTCAGAAAAAGTCGGACTTGTCGTCTGTTGCTTTATTCGACGAACTGAGCATAGGGATGGCCAAATATATCGCAAGGGCTCGTCTAAGCCAAGTTCGGTCCACCCGCAGTACCAATCCTGTGTCGTTTGGATGTTATTGTGTTGATTGTGCCGTTTTGAGGCAGTTCCTCTCGAGTAATGAACAGTCGGTGGCTTATCAGAAGGCTTTTAATATAAAGAACCATCTGGTCAAGTATCTTTCGAATACGAGGATTTCTCAAAGGGGCGTAACCTGGACTGTCCGGCAAATGCAACAAAATGATCTCCTTCTTCTCCGGGCAAGTCGCGTGTTTCTCATCTGAGCTCTCTTTTACTAACTGATCACGCCAAACTCAATCAGGTGTCTAAACCACCGCGGGCCATATTGAATATACAGCATGTGGACGGGCTCAGGCTTCTGGATTTGTTAGGCGATTCTGTTAGACAGAAGCAGATTCTTGGCGAGGATTATGATTGGACTCACGCCGCTATTGTGGGATTGCCTCTTTCCCCAGCAGACATGCAGCGTTGTTCACAGGCAATGCCTATGAGTACTTCTGCTTCCTTTGTTGGCCAGAAGCGCCCTGCCGAATTGCACTCAACTAATGTGGACTCCGGAGCAACTGCTCTGCCAAAGAAGCCCAAGCTCACTTAATCACATTATAATCGTGGTTTGCGCTCCGTCGATGTTGTCTTAGACTCAAGGATTGGCATCGTCCTATTTGGTCTTCGTTTCTTCATGCGTCGTTATTTGCACACATCTTTATCCCCACTTCCACCTTTAATCATCTGATAGTACTATCACTTCTCGTTTTGCAAATCTTCTAGGATATCTACAGCATTCTCCTTGACAGTCTTTGACATTGCTTTCGTCTTGCTTTTATAGTCGATGGCTTTACAGATCCATACTTGCATAAACGCCTTGATTCAATTCCATTTGCGAATTCAGCTGAAGTATGACTGCCCAATGCTGCTTTCTTTCTTTGGTCCGGAGTAAGACCAGCCTTCGAACATAAGGAGTGTATACGACTGCTCTCATGTTGCGCTGATGCGTGCGACCGGGATTTGTCCAAAGCATAAATTATCGCTACAGAATATAAAACTCATGCAGCCAACAAAAACGTTAAAAGCAGAGTGAGCGTTGATCCCATGCCTTTTGCCACATAACTTGTCGCTCCAGACGAAGACTGAGTAGCACTTGCAGACTGTGTCGAGCTCGGAACGGTAGGAGTCGCACCACTTGTTGACACGGCCACCGGAGTGAGCGTCACGGTTCCGGTATCCGTCTCGAAAATCGTCGTGATGTTCGCACCGTTAGCAAGAATCTGTTCCAAGGTGCAGACACCGAGAGACGCGGAATCGAAGCCGCACTCTACCTGGAACTCTGCGGAAGCTGACCCTGTAGACTCGGCAGCCAACTCTGACACGTGCGAAGCGTCTTCCACGAGCGTCACTGATTTAAAGCAAGAGCCAGTCAGTTCAACTTATGCGTTGTGGAATAAGGAGTGGGTCCAAAAAATAGGAAACATACGTGTGACTGGACCTGCGCTATTGGTAGGTGATCCGGAGAGAACGTAAGTCGTCCCATCTGTACCAGTACCAATTATCTCTCCTTGCAGGCTGGCGCCATTAGCGTCTATGATAGGAAAGACGGAGGCAGTTGACACTTGAGAACGGACCCCTATGATCAACGACCATCGATAAGTACTGATTTTCATACTCTAGTTCCTCCAACATACCTTGTGCAATGGCAAGACCAATTGCAGAGAACGTCGCAAGTCTGAACATGTAGACCCTGTGTGTCTGAAGCGATGGAGACAATATCACTGGGATAAACGACGCAGCGGCTCAACCTGAGGTGTTCGTTCGAAGCAAGAAGATGCCCCGTGCCTTCACGGAGCCTTCTTTATACTCGATGAATTCAGCATGGAAGCCTTGCGATCAAGCGTCTTTCGCCGCGATCTTGATGCTGGCCATATAGCTGAAATTCGAAGCCGCTGACCCCGGACCTCCGTACGATTGTTTCTGTACCCGCATCGGTAGGACTAGTCACTTCATTTTTTTTAGAGAGCCAAAAATACCTAGGCGTAGAGCAGAAGCATGTGTACGAAGTATCACTGTCACTGTGTCAATGGAGAATAAGCTGAAGAGAGTTTTCCACGTGGCATGTGCAGGATTGAACGCGCGCGGGGCATGCCTGACTTTCTCGAACTTGAACAAGATTTCTAGCTTCATGCGTTTGCCAATAGCATAATTGCAAACGACGCTCTTTGATATCTCCATATGAACTTCCCGGTGAGGTCTCTCATGTCCAATGATTTCTCATCGACTAAATTATCTTACGCTACCTGGGTCCTGAAGCAGAACTAGAGTTGTCACGGTGATAAACTCAAATTCTGCATAATGACTGTAGGCGAGCCCGCATGCTCTGCATCAGATAGGAACATTTTGTTACAGGCGGAACGGAGCTCCCATCCGGCGAAAGGTAAGCAGCTGATTCGGCCCTAACGTTTCTTTTGTGCCCTTCGCTGATCAATCGTCAACTTGGATAACCTAAGTAATTCAGCTCATAACCAGCTTAAGTGCGTCTTTATTGGCTAACAAGGCGTGATTCAGTGAAGCGAACGGTGTACTGCTCAGTGAGTGATTACCAAAACAAACATACATCGAGTTTGCAACCTCATAACCAAGTATACAGTTAATATGGAACATAGTAAACTCGGATCTACGTTCACCCAACCTAAAAAAAAGCGAAAGTCCCTTCGAACTAATCATTATAAGCCATCACCAAAATGCTAATCCAAGCGGAATGAGAGGTACAGCAGCAAAAAGTGCTGGGACGCGAGAGATGCCTGAAGCAGAATTGGCCTCCAGAGCCACTGGCGAGAGTGAGATCGTGGCAGAGGCGACAGCGGTCGATGCTGTTGTGAAGCCGTTAAAGGCGATTTCCGCAACTACGGTGCAGACCCCTTCGTGCTGTGCGTCCAGGCTGCAGTCCTGTTTTATTTCGCCTGATGCACCCTCTGTGGTTACAGCGAGAACCTCTGAGAAGTGCGTCGAGTCCTCTACGAGGGTAGCTGCAGGGCAAATGTGATGAGCACTCGCTAAATTTTCATTTGGTAGTGTGCAAAATACACAAGACATACCAGTGAAGGGTGTTGCAGAGACTTTTCCCGAAACGACGTAGGTAGTCCCATCTGCACCAGTGCCTTTGATTTCTCCTTGGAGGCCGTCGATACTGTTGGGGTCACCAGGAAACACCGTCGCAGTGGTCGTCTCCGAACGAGAGCCTACGATGCGACGTCAATTTTCAGCTCGAACAGGACAATATGAAAGAAAAGGGCGCTAACCCTGCAATAACGCCAGCCCAGCAAAAGCAAGTATGGGAAGCTTTGCGAACATGTCGAAGACCTAGGTAAAGTAAAAAAAGGGGGGAGGGGGGTTCTGTTACTGAACCAACGAGAGCTCAAACTGACTCATTTATACGAGCCAGAGCAATTTGTATATGTACCCAAGGCGACTCATCATCACTTCGTTGCGTAGTCGTACATCCTAGGCGGGTGCGGTGCTGGAGTCAGGCAAAGTAGCTTTGCCGAAAGGGCGCATCAAAGCTTGGCAGGCCTGTGATCATGGGCGGATCTCTAGTTGTCTTCCTTTAGTCTTGCTTTGATGCGGGTACGTCTCACACGGACTGTGAACGTATTGCTTTTGCTCTAAGGCAAGTTCAATGCCTAATCAAATACCAGGGCTTCAGTAAATCGCATAACATACCACAGACTTGGATTTATCTTCGCTCTCCTGCTCTTTCGAGGACACCCCGGCCGATATCCAATTCATAGTTCAGCTAAGGACACGCGTATCTTGCAATCAGCCGCCCAAGTAACCTGGAAAAGTGATGACCTATGCGTTCAACAGGAATGCTACCACGAGGAACCCGAGAGATATAAGAGCGGAACAATAACATTTTGTATGCCGAGAGAGGCTTGCCGCAGACCCATGGATTACTACATTTGCAAAACCAATCGTGCCGGTGACAATGTTGGTGTCGGTCGTTGTATTGACACCGTCATCGAACCCGAGTACTGCGGTGCAAGCCCCTTCGGTCTGCGAGTTCATCCTGCAATCGTCATGGAAGCTGAGCAACAAGCCGCTCGTGGTTATGGCAATAAATTCAGAAATATGAGATGCGTCCTCGACTGCCGTAGCTGCGTTTTCAATAGCTGAGTCCGTGCATTCGCACCTGTCGAACAATATGGGAGGCTTACCTGTGACCGGAGCTCCAGTAGGAAGGACGGGTTGAACATCAGGAAAAACCTCCCACTCAGAAACCCTTAGAAAGATATTAGAATTGTAGGAAATTGTAGAATCTTTGGAATGTCATGAGAATGCAGTCCGAAATTTAGAAAACTTGTAGAAATTCATGGAAAATTGTCCAAGTTTTGGAATTGAACAGAATTGGCAGCTTGAAATTTAGAATATGGATAGAAAAATGACACACCTCATAGATTCTATGGAATTTTGTAGAATAAAAAACTGATTGTGGAATTCATTAGATTCTGCCATGGCTTGACACAGGTGCAGGTACTAGATTGGCTTCTTGGACCTATACTGGGACCCATGAACTATCTGCAGGTTACAGTGTTTTTCATAAGTCTTGAGACATGCATATGTGAAGATCACAAAATTTGAGCATTTCAGCACCTCAAAAACTTGTAAAATCCATATCTCTGTCAGTTCTTCACAGAATCATTTCAAAAATGTTGCCAAATTTATTTTTCAACAGCTTCTAAATGTTTGTGAGCTTAGTAGACAGAAGGTGGAATATTGAGGCTGCAGTAGTGAGAATGGGTGTTTTTCTAGAAAAACTCCTTCCCTGATTTTTCCTGAGCTCAATTTTGAAGCCAATGACATGAAACTTGTTGGAAAATGGTCTATATATTATACTGTTGATGTTATTAGGGATGAACTAGAGTGAATGTCTCCTCTTGTCCTGTTTGACTGTTGTGCTGAAACTCTCAAACTCACCCAAATTTGCTTGACTCAGACAGTTGTCAAAAAATGCCTGCATTGTTATAAGCCATCTATAATTTAATATACAATATAGATACCATTTTCCAACAAGTTTCATGTCATTAGCTTCAAAATTGAGCTCAGGAAAAATCAGGGAAGGAGTTTTTCTAGAAAAACACCCATTCTCACTACTGCAGCCTCAATATTCCACCTTCTATCCTCTAAGCTCACATTACTTTTAGAAACCATTGAAACATAAATTTAGCAACTTTTTTGAAGAGTTTTTGTGAAGAATTGAGTGAGATATGATGTATTTTGTATTTGGAGGCACTTCAGATGCTAAGTCCAATTTCCCACACCTGGATGTGTCGTCCATAGAAGAGGTGTGGGAACTTGATCACATGTATGTTGGTTTTGACGCGACACGCCTTCACATCTGCTGCCACTCCAATATGTCTGGTGCCGACGTCCTTACAGAACGTCTGAAAAAACCCTCGATCACATCCACCACAACCATCACACACGAAGTGGTAGCTTCGCCGGCCGCCTGGTGGGGTGCACTCACTGCTGCAGGCAACATGCCGTCCGACTTCCAACTTTCAACTTGCTCATCTTCAAGCCGAAGACCATAAAGTCTGAACTTCTCTGCACTGAACAAACTGTCCATTCGCAGGCGGGTGTCCATCGCCTATGGTTCGCTCTTCCAGTCAGGTGGCGCGGGCGCTGTGGACAACAAGCGTACGCGTAGGAAATGTGGCGGCTCAACACGCAACGAGTCGGACCGTATCAGCGCTTCTACCAATCAGTTCAAAGTGAATGCTACTTCCTCCTTCGAACACGTCGCGCCGCTCGAGCAGTCTGCGAACCGCTGGGCCGCGGGCAGCACGTCCAGGTGTGGGGCCTCAATTGAGACAGACTCACCTGAGATTGTGGACAAGAAAGTCCATTTGCTGCTCAACAAGCCCACTATGGAGAAGTTGGAGTCCATCTCAAACCAGATCATTGCGTGGGCAAACAAGAGTGAGAGTGAGAAGGATGGGCGTACGCTCATTCAGCTCATTCGGCTTGTGTTCGAGAAGGCAACGGATGAGGCGGCCTGGAGTGAGATGTATGCTCGCTTGTGCCATAAGATGATGGAGCAGATCAGTCCGAACGTGCAGGATGATGGTATCCGCAATGCTGAGGGCAACCCAATTACAGGTGATCAACTTTTCCGTAAGTACCTTCTGAATCGCTGTCAGGAAGACTTCGAGCGCGGCTGGACGCAGAAGGAGTCGATGGCGGCAGCGGCTCTCGTGAAGGCGACAGAGGATCAGGCTGTTAAGGATGCCAACGAAAAGGAAGAAAACAAGGAGGCTGGCGAGAGTGCGCTGTACTCGGATGAATACCACACTGCTCAGAAGGCCAAGCGTCAAGGTCTCGGACTCGTCAAGTTCATCGGTGAGCTCTTCAATCTTCAGATGCTCATGGAACGTATCATGTATGAGTGTATCAAGAAGCTGCTCAGCAACGTCGACAATCCCGAGGAGGAAGAGATCGAAAGTTTATGTAAACTACTGACAAGTGTTTGTCAGGCGCTCGATACCTCTAAGGCTCGCGGACACATGGATGTCTATTTCAGTCGGATGAAGGAGCTTGCGAAGAGCAGCAACGTGTCGTCTCGTATGTAGTTCATGTTACAAGTGCGTACGTTCTGTTTCATAGCCTTTCGTTGAGCTGACCTTCTTGGACAGGATGTGATTGAATTGCGGGAAAGGAAATGGACTACTCGCAACTTGGTCGCTGCTCCGTCGACAATCGCCCAGATTCATGAGGCTGTACGCGCTCTTGCTTTGTTACTCAATTTCACTTGTGCTTACCAATATACAGGCCGCGAAAGAGAAGGCACGACAGGAGCAACATAACTTCAGGCTCTTACTTGCCAACAGAACGGTTCAACGCAAGAATCAAGGAGATGGGTGAGTGTTGAGCACTCACGTCATCGACTTCCCTCTTCGCCGTACATGCCCTCGCCTCTGATTTTACTGTCTTCCTCCCTGGAACCAACATTGCTTCATACTGGCGTGCTCTCGAAATGGGGAGACCAAGCTTCACGAGGTAGATTTCGTGGAACTCAAGGCCGAGGCTGTGGTGCCTGCTGTGTGCACGTCTGCAATTGCCGCCCAGGAAAGGGCAACGAAAGAGGAAGGGAGAATTGACGGCACGGTGAAAATTGATATTGGTATGAAGAAAGAGGTCGACTTTCCGGGTTGGTATACGAACGTGCGTTGATTGTTCTGTAATCCCTCACTTTGTGCTGACAAGTATTATAGGCGCTGACTATGGTCGATATGACATGCGTCTTCAGAGGGAGCTCCGAGCTTGAGGAGCCCATAGCAATCCGTCCGACTACAGAACGGCTATGTATCCCTACTACACCAAATGTATCAAGAGCTATCGTGATCTACCCCTCGTGGATCAGTGTTGCGCGCTGGGAGTCCAAGAGCCCCCAGCCGTTCCTCCGTACGCGCGAGTTCCTATGACAGGAAGGCCACACTGCGCATTTCACGAAGGAGGCCGACACTGAAGTACGGGAAATTCTCAATTTACATCATCGCGTGTACGAGGTGCTGCTTACCGTACTCGTCATCACAGGCATCAAGTCGGACAAGGAGAAGTTTGCCGGTGGTCTTTACACGATGACCGGCCGTGGCATCCAAGCTGCGACGTCGCATTGCCTTGGTCAAGACTTCTCACGGCCAGAGATGTTCAACGTCGTGGTCTCAGACCTGGATGATCCGCAGGGTACGGGTCCGAACGGTGGCAAATTATTCTGTGGCAGAACACGTGGAGCCTTTGCACACGCATGGTCGGAATCATGGTTATGATTCGCGGCGACAACCAGGGTCTTGTTCTCCCATCACGTGTCACTCATTGTCCCCTGCGGTATTACCATGTGCACTAATAAGCAGGAGTTATAGGACCGCTGTGAGGAGCTCGCGAAGACGCTCAGGAAAGCGCGAAGGTGGATGTACGGGACGGCTACACTCTTGGCTACAAGTTCAACGACTGGAAACAGAAGGCGCGAAAATTCAATTATTCCTTATTTCTCGGTTTTCCTGTGGTCTTACAAATGGCTTTTTGTCCAGGTGTTCCACTTTGCCTTGAACTCGGTCCGGTTGATATCCAGAAGAAGCAAACACTTTCTGTGCGACGTGATACGGGCTTGAAGGAGACTGCCATACCTGCATTTCTCAAGACTATCCAACAGGAGATGTTCGAGCACGCGAAGGCAAGGTACATGTCTTGCCTGCGCGTCGTGACAATGGGACGATGTCGTGCTGACATTGCTTCATACTTGCGTGCTCTCAAAACCGGCGAGACCAAGCTTCACAAGGTAGATTTTGTGGAACTCAAGACCGATGCTGCGGCGCGCCTTACATCGTCGCATGTACAAAGGGAGCTGCTTGTCGTACCCGTCATCCTGGGCATCAAGTCTGAGAAGAAGTTCGCCGGTGGTCTGTACATGATGACCGTGAAAGGCTTCATTCCGACGACCGGCCGTGACATCCTTTTAGTTTAGAATTTGTTTAAATACACTCAATTGCCACAAAAATCTGTAAGAAAATGATTGAAAAGTTTGGAATGCAGTAAGAATGTGAATAAAAATGTGTAGAAAGGTATTGGAAACTAGTCAAATTACTCAAATCTGGAACGATGCTTGGGAATCGTGCGGAATCGGAATACCTCCGAATTGGCTGGAATTGCTCAAATATTCCAGCTGATTCCAGGGATTCCAGGGATTCCGGCCAGGAGGTTTTTCCTGATGAAGAACGCCAGAAACAAGCAAGGTCGTTCCGTCCAAGCCGGTACTAGCTATAGTTTTCAAGGCTCTCTTCAATACCGCCAGGGAGACCGGGAATAGTCGGGGTCGTCATTTGGGCTCCAATGTCTACGATCGCATACACCAAGTTAAGCCGATTACAGCGGTGCGAATGAAAAAAATTGCCGACCTTGCAGGGAAACCAGGACGGCAAACGTATACAGTAAGGCCGTTGAGAACATGATTGCGATTCTGTGCGGCGAGGCTTTAAAACTACTTTGAAAGCTCGGGGGATCATCTGAGTCTTGTTCTCCCTATGGCGCACTTCTTCTGGGCTTATACACAAAGTCTTCGACGTACACCCCTCCCCCAACACACACACACACACACACACACACACACGGCGACTGGACTGGTCATGGAACACATGAAACTTGATGAAACCCACCATCAGTCTCGGGCGTTGTAGCGCTGCGCGCTCGCCTACGTGCCAGCCGACCCCAATCAGCCAAGTCAACAAGCATCCCGACGCGGACGGTCGTCCTGCTGCAGGAACCCGTAGCTCCCACTGACAGCCACTCACAAGAATCCCATAGACCAAACATCCCGCAGATTCTGCCAAATTACTCCCTGCTCATCACTACTTATCCCACTAATTTCAGTGCCTTTACACTGCATGGACACCATGTATACGTCATCCCTGACTCCAAAAGCCAACCACACTTGATTCCCGCTCTATCTGATGAACCCAAAACCCTCAGCATCCCTGACCAGTGATAATCCAATGGTGCAGGATGACATGAGTGGATGATCCCCTTGATACGGGGAGCTAAAAGACCTCTGGGGAGCACCCCATTTCTCTATCATGATTATTTGCCTTCAGCATCTTGTTGATTTCAGACTTTGGAGATGTTCCTGATGATATACTGTCAGGAACCACCCAGTTCCACATCCCATGCAAGGCTCAACCCCCACCACTCTCTCTAGTACAGTAAAAGTACTTATAGGAAAGCATGTAGTGCATTGTTCTTCAGAATAGACTACCTCTGACTCCTCCAATCTAAGTTGCCTCCCGTCTGTCTCACCAAAATCCTGCAAGAGGCATCCTGCCATAAACTACCTCTCCACCCCCTTCAACACCGCCATCCCAACCTCAGCCTGATCCCACCTACATCCATTCCAACATCCCCTTTTGTGTTTGAATCGTATCCTATCATTTGCCATTGGCCTTCGAGCAGATCTTGTCCTTGATGACCTTCCCCTCTGGGCATCCCGCCACTACCAACTCTCCCCCTCCACACCATTTCCCGCCACCGCTCATGGGCCTCTCCACCTCCGACCATTCTACGCCCCATTCACAGCCATTCTTCCTCTCTAGAGAGTGGTGGACTTACGGGCACATTCCTGCTTTTATCCACTCCTTGGCCTCTCTGAGATCTCCGCCCTGGAGTGAACTTCACCTCCTGCTTCCCACGCCCCACCATTGGGACACATCCCGCCACCCTTCACTCTGTCTGTCTTCCGCAGTTGAAAGACCTTGTCCTGTGTTTGATTTGATTCCCTCATTCTTTGAGACACCGCAGAATCTTCTTTGGGGATGATTGAGAGGTTTAAGGCCCTCATTAACCCTTCAGACAGGAGTCTGCTTAGCACTATAGCATCCTCACAGTTTATTTTGTGATGGAAGTGGAGCTTGAGCATTGGCACAAAGCGCGTAGATGCAAGTCCGCTCGTGCAAGTGATGCTCGTCAATACCGCCAGAGAAACTGGGGACCACCGAACTCGTCATCTGTGCCCCGATGCCTACGCCAAGTTGGGCTAAAGTGCAGCTGGACATATAAAGAATGCTGTGAATTTTGGATGGAGACAAATGAAGGCGCTGAAGATTAGAATAAAAGGTGAATACTCAAAGACCTGTCGAGTTCTGCTCTACCTCGACCCCGTATCTCTCTCGCGTATAAGTAAAACGGTCGATAGATTGCTGTGCATGGTAGCCGATTTGAGGGGGTACAGTTGCAAGGTATTAGAAGTCACAAACAAGTACAGCACATCGAATAAACGAAGACTCGATCAACCAAAAAATTACAACCAAAAGCTAGTCTGCAAAGATCACACGAGCCAGTCGACTCATAATATTATCTTTTCCCCTCTTCACGGACCAAGTGTAAGAAGGAAGAAAGACATGTTAGATCTGTCGGAACCGATACCACACGAATTACTTACTAGCGAGCTTCAGCAATCTAGCAATTTTCTTGTCCTTTTCGGGTTGATCAGGGGGCTTTGTGCTTGTTGAGGTCGGACGTCCTGTAGGAGGCGAAGCCGCCGAAGATTCCGTATCTTGGGATGAAGGCAGAGGCAAGTCGATGGCTCGGGACAGTATCGCGGGAAGGAGTGGCGGAGGCCCTGCGGGAGCTGTAACAATATTTACCGATAAATGATGCAAGTTTACCACAAGAATGCACGCGATGGAGAAACTCACGATCCAGCGTTAGATTGTCTTCAAGAAAGCGGAAGTGTAGGACACTCCGCGGTGCCAGATGCAGATCAAACAGACTCTTCTCTCTCACAGCTGGATCAGAAACCTTCAAATCTCTGCGAGGAGGCGTCATAACTGTAAATTGATGCGGGCGGCGGTCTCAATGACGCGAACACAATGAGAGGATGAGCTGACGTACAGAGCACAAATTTATGGGCTATTGCGTCTTCACGTAGGCACGCCCTCACGAAGGCATAGACGGGCTTTATTGGGTATGTGGACGGGAAGGTTTTTTCAAGTATTGATCTATCGGCGAATTTTATGCGGATAGTTGTCTATTCAGAATTCAGAATTTTGTGAGCCCTTCATTGCGAGGCCTTTTAACGAGGACCTTCTGTAAGACGCACCGTAGGCCACCTATTTCTAATCTCTTGGTCCCTTTTGTTCCGAAGATTCTCTGTGAGCAGAGGAGCATCTTGATATGCTTTCGATCGAGAGACCAATAAAGCTTGAGCCGCCTTCAGATCATCGGCTGTTGGCTCGAGGAAATCGGAGGGTAAGTCTTCTGTGTAAATCAAGGAAGAGTTTCAGCAATGAGCAATCGACATAACTTGGTTCCTTATCACCTCGTGTTGTCTTCGCCACATGATTTAAAGATGGTCTATAGAAACTGAAGTCGCCTAAAGGTGTCAGGTCGACCGGCATTACATCATCATTGTCCATGGACGGCGACGGCGCAACTACGACAAGTATTCAGACAGGCAACACCATGAAGGGACTTGCAATGAAAGCACCTTTTGTTGCCTCGGGTCCCTGTTTCTCGACATGTTCGGATCGTTCTAGCTGACTACTAGACTGTCCATGTTTAACAGGCTCCTCCAACGGATCCGCCGCATCATTGCCTTGTGTGTCTTGGTTTGCTTCGATAGGCTCGTCAGTACGTTTCAACGAGGGGTCCATCCTAGAAGTGAGTTATGCAGGTGAACAGATCCCGTAATGAAAGAGTTAAGTATGAGCAGATCCAGCTCTGTGCCGATTCATTGCACGCATAATATGGATCCGTATGGCATGCATCACGTGCCTTATCTCAGCGCAGCCGAGCGCATATATTTCGAGAATTCAAGTTCCAATTCCAGTTCAATACAATTTACATACAATTCACACCGGATAGCCTCTTGGGCGACAATTGAGAACCTCCTCATCGAAATATTAACTGCCAAGGCGTGACGCACTGACGCCCCCATCGGTACCTTGGATTTTTTCGTGGTCGGCAAGATTTGCCTGCGATTCATAAACTGTAATTACCGGGTCTCGTTTTCTCTAAGATCCATTTAATACGATCGTGGAGGTTTGAGTGAGACAGTTGTGTCTGTTACGGAGTGAATTAAGATATGTAAACGTACCTCGGACCACGACCCTCGTAGCCCAATGAAATACAATTTCGTGGTATCCGCCCCTTGAGCTCCAGGAAAGAACACAGTCAAAGAGGAAAGGTTTGAGAACTTTGAGGCCCTGTCGCATGTCGGTATAAAACAAGATAAAATATTCATGGGACGGTTGATACGCACTTTACGGCATACTCCCCAATGTCTCTGGATTGGGGCACAGAAAACTCCTGGTCGGGATCTTTCTCTGCAATGTCAGAAAAATCTGCATTGTCCTCATTTGCAAACTTGTGTCGTCGATCAGTATGGCAGTCGCTACGGATGGCGACGAGAAGGTGTACACACAAGACAAAGTCTGGACGGCGTTTGCTCCCCGGGACCGCATTTGAGCAGAACGGAGCGGAGCTTGACCGATCCGGTGAAAGGGATGCGCAATATTCTACGGCATAGATGCAGCGTTGATTTCGTAAGGGAAGGGTAGACATACGGACATTTGGTCATCCGCGTCGCTCTCGACCCACTGCTCGATGGAACATGAGTATGGCAGCTGAAGCATCTAGGAGCTGCTTACCATCGTCTCGTCCAGCCTCTCGTCCCAAGGCTTGATTATGGCCTTGCCGGGTGTCTCGTCCGTAAGGTTGAGCGCGGCGACATTGAGAAGATCAATATAGGGATACAAGTTGTCCGCGATGCCTGTCTCCGAGGAATGCTCGTGTTCGTGAGATTCGTCGTGACAATGGCCGTGGTCGGAATGGTCGTGCGGCATTGACGGAATATTTGGATTGTTGCAAGTGGCTGAGGTCGAAAGTAGCTGCCGATTGGACGGCGGTCGGCGTCGGTGCAGTCGGATCGGGCAGGAGGAAGCCGACGTCCATTGGTCCAGCGACGTGGTTCCCCAACACGGACGTCAAGCATGATGACATACAAGAACAGCGCGTAAACTTCTCATTTTTGCGTTTCGTCTCTTCTCTTCCTTCTTCCACCACCATCTCCTCGACGCTATGGTCCTCCCTATCCGCCTTGCTCTCAAAAGGGTACCTACCGTGTCTTTCATCCGTCCGTTTGTGCACTCAATTCCTCTACCCAGGTCTCCCCGCGAGCTGGTTTTGCGACAGCTCGTTTTGCGTCGACCGCGGCGAAGCAGCAGACTCTGAAAGAACGTCTCACTGAGCTCATTCCCGCCGAGATCGAAAATGTCTGTGCATGCGTTTGTGTCATTCTTATCTGTCCTTACTCCTCTCGTGCGTGCAGGTGAAGGCAATCCGTGCTGAGCATGGCAAGAAATCATTTGGTCCCGTTCTCGTTGATCAGGTCTACGGGTATGTGTCATTATACGATTTTTTTTCCTTCGCCCAACTCGATCTAACATTTCTTTCCGTCTTCCTGTGCAGTGGAATGCGTGGTCTTCCTGCTCTGGTGTGGGATGGGTCGGTTTTGGATGCTGGTCAGTATCATTTAATTCAATCCCTTCTTACGTTGGCTCGCCCCTGCGTTACTTCTCCTTGCAATCTTCTTCATGCACACTTCGATTTTCTGTTCTGACTTTCCTTACACGAAATTTTTACAGACGAAGGAATTCGCTTCCGTGGGAAAACTATACATGAATGCCAGGAACTGCTTCCAAGGGCACCGGGTGGTTCAGAACCACTTCCCGAAGGGCTTTTCTGGCTTTTATTGACCGGGGAAGTGCCGACTGCGGAACAGGTCAAAGAACTTTCCAAGGACTGGGCCGCACGCGCCGCTATCCCAGAGTTCGTTGAGGAGCTCCTTGACAGATGCCCAACGACTCTTCATCCGATGAGCCAGTTCTCTCTGGCAGTAACAGCAGTGAGTGTATGGATCTTTTGCACGACCGATTTTTCACTAAATCATAAACCCCTCCAAGCTCAACCACGATTCTTCGTTTGCGAAAGCATACTCAGAGGGCATCTCGAAGAAGGAATACTGGGGCCACACTTTCGAGGACTCTATGGACCTGTGCGTCTTTGAAAAAATATTTTTCATTTCATTTAAATAAATCTAACATATATGCAGTATTGCAAAGCTACCAAATATTGCCGGTCGCATCTTCCGTAATGTTTATGGGAAGGGGAAAGTCCCGTCAATCGACGCGACGAAGGACTACTCTTGGAATCTTGCGCACTTGCTTGGCTTCAGCGAAAACGAGGCCTTCGTTGATCTGCTTCGCTTATACATCACTATCCACAGGTATATCTTCTTGTACATACTTCCCCAGTTCGACTTATCTGACTACAAATGAAAGTGATCATGAGGGTGGTAACGTTTCTGCTCACACCGGCAAGCTTGTGGGATCAGCGCTCTCTGATCCTTTCCTGGCTTACGGTGCGGCTCTCAATGGTCTTGCCGGTCCCCTTCACGGGTAAATATATATTTATTAATTTCAATGCACGGCTAAGAGCTGATTTGAATTTCAGCCTCGCTAACCAAGAGGTGCTTATCTGGTTGAGGAAGATGCAGTCGAAAATTGGCGAAAATGCTTCGGATGAGGCCGTGAAAGAATATGTCTGGTCGACTCTCAAAGGTGGCCAGGTCGTCCCCGGGTATGGACATGCCGTCTTGCGCAAGACCGATCCTCGCTACGTTGCGCAGCGTGAATTCGCTCTCAAACATCTTCCCGAAGACCCGCTCTTCAAGTTGGTCGGCCAGGTTTACAACATTGTACCAGGCATTCTCCTTGAGGCCGGCAAGGCGAAGAACCCTTGGCCGAACGTGGATGCTCACTCTGGGGTACTGCTGGCATACTATGGCCTTGACCAGATGCAGTATTACACTGTACTCTTTGGCGTCTCGCGGGCCTTTGGTGTCGCTGCACAATTGATCTGGGATCGTGCATTGGGCGCTCGTAAGTGGTTTGGACACTTTCCTTGGTTAGCCCTCTGACTTTTTTCTTGATACAGCTTTGGAGAGGCCGAAGAGTTTCTCAAGCGAAGCTATCAAGAAGATGTTTGCTTCGAAATAATACGAGAACATTGTGTGGTTGGGTTGAGCTTTAGAGTACACATGGCGTCTTCATAGCATGCAATAATGATTATTATGCATTAGTAAAACGCATGGCCATTGGGCACTATATGTTGTGTGTCGTCGGCTAACTTAAGTAAAGCTTTGGATTTTGTACTGCACTCAGTCTGAGGCCTACGGAAGAAGTAGATCGGAGGAAGAGCACAGCCTTTCGCGTAGATCTCGTCTAAACTTATTTGTTTCGATCACTCTCCGCTCATGCCTCCTGCCATATTCGTACATAGTGACTAGCAGCCTCTCCTCGTCGTCGACACGTCAACTCAAACGCATACGGCGGCGGCGGTGGCGTGGCGGTGCGTCCGACTGGTATACTTTTTTTTCGAGTAGGAGCGCTCCGGAACTACGTAACGCCAGAGGTTGACACGGCGGGTTTCCGAAACATCGCTCGCTGTCCAGTGTCGCCGACACCGCTCACACATTGCCGCTCCTTTCACCTCCTCTATGTCATTCTCTCTTCTCTAGCTTTACTCTACCCTTATTATCATTTTTGTCCTCGATGGACCTTACCTCGAGATCTCCTCAGAGCCCTGTCTCGGTCTATCACAACAACTCGCAGCATCATTTGCATCTCGAAGCCAACCACGTTCGTTCGGCCGCCCCTCCCGGGCGCTGCCAATCTCCGACGGCCAGTGGGATTCTAACTGCTCCCCCTCCTCCGGAACGAACTGCGTTGCCTAAAGTCGGTCAAACACGGTGCTGTGGGTCATCCCCTCCCAACGTTGATTATGATATAATGAAGAACTGACTCAGAGCAATAGACTGGGCCCTCCTTACGACTTCGCTGCAGTTCCTCGTCCTGGACCCCGTCCTCAGACATCATTTGCAAGATCAGGCACCACGAATCCTTGACTGCGCGTTATTAGATTTCGTTCATCCAGATGAAAAGGAATCCGCCCAGCGAGACTTGGGCAATGTTCTGGAGGAGCGAACCTTGCATGGCAGTGTAACTCGGTTAGTGACTATTCTCAATCGAATTGGACATGTGTGTCGTAGACGGATACGTGTCTTATCTCAAACCACAGCGTCCGATACTGCCGCCTTAGTCGTGTCCGTCGTCTACTCGGTTGGTCAGATAGCTCTCTACCGTATCCACCCACTTTCCCTGCCGAACGCATAGCTATCGATACGGACTACATGGCCGTCTATCTCGTGGTTAACTGCGTCGCGAATGGCCTCGTTCTTTGCTTTATTCATGCCGCCGTAGACATCGCTCCCCGGGCTGACAATGACGAGTTTCACAAGACAGGATGGTCTAACTGGTGCAGCACTTATGGATTTGAAGAAGAGGTGGGTCTGCCCTCGTAATAATTTGACCATCCCGCTTACTCGGGAGATGATAAACAGCAAGTATGTGCACTGTACCAACGTCTCTGCGAGACTACAATGCCAGTTCCAAAAAGCTTTGAAATCAGTTGCGACCCCTCTTTACGTGTCCTTCAAATCTTCAGAAACCAGCCAGATCGACCCCTTGTTCTCTCGTGGCCTCCTGATTCGGCATTGTTCCAGACAGGCTATATCTTACCAACTGCGGATGATCTGGCGCAACTCGCTCAGGACGTCCAGATAGGGTATTCAATGGGAAACGGAGGCGGCGACGATGCAAGAACGAGTTGCACAAGACGGTATAAAAGTATACAGACTGTCAGACTGCAAACGACTGAGGGCTCTAAAACCGTTCAAGTGGAAAGCATATTCATCCCACATGGTTAGCAACTTCCTCCATGCGTTTAGTTTGCTGTTGATTTACGAGATAATATAGGTACTATTATTTTTGCCTGTCACAAGGTCAATGGCGCGTATCTGGACACGATACACGCTTATTCCTCGCTGCAAAACCAGAGAAATCAGCAATTGTCGCAAGTCTCTGGCACGGAGCTCGGCGAGATGGGGGATGCTGGCAACCAAGTATATGACGGCTCAATGATTGCTGAGTCGCAGCAAGACTTGGTTTCACAGACTTACGTACAGCAATGGGTCGATGGTCAGTCGCAATCACAGCAGCAGCAGGATCATTATACGTGGAGCGACCATAGAGGTACACGACCGTCTAACTCTTCTTCGGCGATTCATACTCAACTTGAGTGCGATCTCGCACGCGCAGGCAATGTCCTTCTTCAGGGTCAATGGCACAGCGAGCTGCAATTCGTAGAAAAATCTCTTCCCATCACTGCCCGGACGAGTGACATGCGTGCCCAGACGTCGCATGCGGCGGGAACGAATCCGATATCTGACGGTGCAGGACCGATGGCCTTATCGGCTACGCCTTCTACAAGTCATGCGGCCCGTGTCAGCGATGAGGGGTCTCGTAGTTCCTCACATGATGCTGAGAAACTTGCTAGCGTGGGCAAAGACCGTCCAACAAAGGAACGGTATAATGGTTGCGGAAGAGGCCAAGGAAGCCCGCCTGCGGGCGTGGCACAGTGCGCTCACTGCCAAACCACTCACAGCCCCGAGTGGAGAAAGGGGCCCAGCGGAAAGAAGGATTTGTGTAATGCGTACGGTTTCAAAAATTCCTGTCAAAATTTTCATACCGGCTGACGTGTTCCTTCATACGTTAGATGTGGCCTTCGATTCTCTCGTTCTCGAGCCAAGAAAGATGGTATCGTTTCCCGAAAGAGGAGGGACAAGGAGAAGGAGGCATCATCGAACAAGCATTCTCGCGTGCAGCCTGATTTTGCCGTTACGACGACTGTTTATGAGGCACACAAAGCGGCAGACCATAGGGAAAGCACACAACCGTGGCCTGCGCAAACGCCTGTCATTAATTCGGGCGAGGAACATTCGCGATCAAATGGGTTCTCGTCTACTCGGGCGCTCGGCCACCCTGGTGCGAACTTAAGTGCTGGTCCTGTTTCGTCAACTTTTGGCTTTGTGGAAACGACGCCTAGCATACAGATGCCGTACTTTAGTTGAAGTTGAAAAAGCGAGATCGAAGGGTATCTCCTCTGGTTGACAATGACTTTCCGGAGCGTTTAACCGGTGATAGGTCGAGCAATATTGGTGTTGGAGTTCGGGACGATTACTACATAATACTCCTGGTAAACAATGATGGACACGGGCTGGATGATCCTCTATAATCTACGCCTTCATTCTTGTATAAATTAGTAAAGTCCATATTTACGTTACATATTCTTAAGTTTGTTCGTGTTGTGTCTCGTCGGTATTTGATGTCCTAATTGACCAGTTGTAGAACGAATATCTTTGTCGAAGAGTCTGCATCCCACATGAAGACATGAATAATGTCAGAAAATAATCCATTACCATCACAAGCACAACCGAATAATAATGACGGAGTAAAACTTTCAGAAGACATACTTTACACAGAAAATCGTACTTGGAAAGTACAAGGGGAAAAGTAAAGCGAACAGAAAGAACGAAGCTAATATAAAACAAGTAAATCGAATGCGAAGCATGTGTCATATGACTCAGACTACAGAAAAAATCAAAATTGGCCGAACGCGATCCAACCTTACGACGAACCAGGCACTACAGGATGTCCGTGAGCCCAATCCATCTGCAGAGCTAACTTAGTAATTGCACAGTACAATAATATTCTCAGAAAATGAAAGGACCTACTCGATTCATGTAGTTCTGCATGAGGGACTTCGTCACAGCTGGATCCTTCTCTTCCAGTATGTAGGCTTCTTGGGACGGCTGACAACCAATCGTACCGATAGGCTGGTAGGGCTGAGGAGACATTTGCTGCTGGACAGCTATCTGTGCTTGGTCCGTCGGGAGCTCGACAGGGTTCTCTGGGTCCATCGGCCAGAACCAACCAGCGGGCAATGCGGCGAGAGTTCTGCCATCCATATCACCTGAAGAGCTCGAACCCATATACGATCCGGAAAATGGTGCACGTGAGTGCTTCGGCGACGACAAAGGACCCACTGTCGGCGACATCGACCCGGCACCCGTCGGGCTGCTCGCTTCCCAGTCATCTTCAGAAATCAGCACCGGTGTCCCCGACCGCTTCATGTCACCAAGGCTTAGACCCAATACCTTCTCCGCAAGCTTTTCAATGAGCGGGTGACCGCCATTCATGTCCTTCCGCTCCCAGCGCCAGCGGAAACGTGGCAGCATGTCGAGTGCGTACCATATGTCCTCGACAGCAACCTCGCGTGGAAGGCGATCGCACTGGGACATCTGCCCGTACAGAATCACCATGGCCGCGATATGCAGAGGGATAGGCGAAACGAAGAAAGCAATGTCTGCAAACTTGATAAGAGTATAATGTACAACAATGATGTTGTGTGATGCGACAATTGCTGCAAGACGGACAAATCAGGAAGCGATCGAGGAGTGCTGATCAAGTGACTCACCATCTGTCAGCGCTTTGCGCCGCTGAGGGTAAGGAAGCTCGTGAGAGCTGAATAGCGCTCTCAAAAGCAAAATTCGAGCGATGCCGACCTTCAACAACGTCAAGCCTTGATCTTCTGTTATTTCTTCGACGAGCTTCCTCTTCTCCTCTATTGTCCATGTCTCTGTTCCCCCGAAAAAGTGCGTGTAACTTTCTGGAAGTTGCTTGCGAAATTCGACCATGCCTTTGATGATTCGCGTAGCATTTCTCATGATCGCTTCTTCAGTGTGGCGAGTGGGTGAGTAAAGGGCATTCACGATATCCGCTTGAATTTCGGCAACAGGTGCAGAGAGAAAGAAATGCTCGGAGAACTCAACAAGCTTGCCGCGCGACGGATGCGGCGTGCTTGTATCGGCTGGCGAGATGGCCAGCGGGCGACCAAGAAGAATAGATGTCCCACGGTCGTGGATCATAACAATAGACCATAGGCGAATGCGCAACTGCGACTCGTCATCTGTGAAGGTTTGTCCTTGTTGCACAGGATTATGATGCAGACCAAGCTCAACAGCTACTCGGACTAGGCTTCCTACCAAACGCCAAAGCGATCGCTGCTGACGCTGATAGGGTCAATGAGTCAGTCGCGGAGAAAGACACTTTAGTAGTGTTGGAAGCACACCTCTGTATATAGGTACCAATGTAGAAGAATTAACGCTTGCAGACTCGTGATCGTCATTCTGAGATCTGGTTTCACCGCCAAAGCACGTTCAAAGAACTCTTCGTGCTCCGGCCAACCCGGCGCTAGGATTTTCTTCAAACTCATATCCATAGAGTCATCTAGCGCATTTCCTGCAGCCTTGTTGAGTTCGCTCATAGTACCGAGAGCCAATACGAGATACAAGCAGCAGACATAGCCAGGATCGTATGTCTGAGGGCCCCCTTCATAAAGGGTGTCCAGTTGCTTCTGAAACCTGCCTCTCTGCAACACCGGCCGATGAAAGTTGAGATAGCTGAAGTAGACCTGTACGATGTGCATGGTCCTTTGGCGATCTTTCGGAAGCCAGACAAGGACATCGCGAGCATGACTGCGGGGATGAGCGGCGCTGAAGTGCTGCATTTTCGCGCAGGTCCAGTTCTTTGTTTCTCGGGGAGGTTGAGTTTCCGTTAGGTCGCGATCACGACCGGACGAGAGACCACCAGAGCCTACTGCCAAATCTTCCATTTCTGCGACAACAGGTGCGATGCCTAGCTTAGCCTCTGTAACGATTTGCGGAGAGACACCAAAGTTCTTGGCAAGTGCCTGATACTCGAATGTTTTAAACAAACAAAAAAAATGATGACAAAAATGAGCGTACCTGATCATTAGACATATCATTCGCCTGGGGATCCTGTCCCTTGATGTCGATGTCCGCACGAGCTTGAGAGGCAGCAGGCGTCGGCGGCGGCGGCGGCACATGAGGATGTTGAAAAGCGGGGTGGATGCGGGGGTCGTACATTGCACCTGGCGCCATTCCCATAGGAGGGTAAGGCCCAGGTGGGGGATAGCCAGGCGGAGCCAAGCCCATAGGCGGATAGCCAGGGTGCATTATATGAGGCGGAGGGTATGGGTAACCCTTCGACGACATAGGCGGGGGTGGTCCTTCATGATACGGTCTAGCGCCATTGGCGGCTTGGAGCTGAAAAGCGTCGGCGATATCTTCGTTCGAAGGCTCAATTTCAATGCCCTCATGGACGAGAATGTTGTCAAGATCCTCAAGAGAAAAGCCAGGTATGTGTCTGCGAAGAAGGGCCTGGCACTGAAGAAGCTGCCGCTCGATTTTCTCAACATGACCCCGGGGCGTGAGTGTCTTTCTGTGTCTGTCCTCCTGATTGCACTGCACGCCCGCCGTCGCGCACGCTGTACAGCGCGGGTGTTTCGAGTCGCACTGTCGAGAGGAGTTAGGGAGTTTGCCGGTTGGATGTCGGTCTGAACCGAACGGCACTTGCCTTGATTTTCTTGCTCCTGCACCGCGCACAAGCTTCATGCGAACGGCGCAGCCGCCGTGGCTCGCTCATTGCCGCTCCCTCGTCGCCATCGGTGGCCACTTTCTTGCGCTTGCGGTTACCTCCTCCTGCGCTGGGAGGCTGCTGGCCATCGTGGTGTGGTGTGAGTGGAGACTGCTGTTGCTGTTGCTGTTGCTCCATGGCGAGCGCGGACGATATGGTCGGTGTGATATTCAAGTCAGGACGATCTTGGTGAGACATGACTGGACTGCTACGACAGAACCGAGCGCCAACGACGAGCAGAAGCGTGGGCGGGGGGCGACAGCGTCGAGAAGAGGGGCTAGTCTTTAGTGTTTACTTCTGTTTGAGACGTTTCCAAATGCAACAGAGTTTTGTACTCCTTCGAGTTCGATACACTTTCTAATGTAACTCGGATACAGTGTCTGTGCTCAAAGTCAACCTTAATGTCCATTCCAATCACTGTCTTCACAGGCTTTGTTGGTGCTGGAAAGACGACGACGATTTTAGGTTTGCTTGCATCTTTGCCCAAGGGCTACAAGGCATGCCTGCTCAAGAACGAATTCGGAGATGTTCGAGTTGACAGTCAGCTCGCCAAGCAGTCTAATCTAACTGCTGTTAGCGAAATCCTCAACGGATGCCTGTTCGTTTTCCTTACTTCATCGACGGCGCTCTCGACCTCACTGCGCACGACTTTAGGTGTTGCATCCTTATCGGTCAAATGAAGACTGCCCTTCTCGAAATAAAAGGTAAGCTACTGTCATCTTACTTAGTTCGGGCGGGGTCGACTTCCAACTGCCAACTGATGTAACCAGACAAGTACAGTCCAGATCGAATATTTATAGAGACATCGTGAGTTGCATTCTACGAAGCCCTGGGACGCATCATCGACGCCGCTATATAGAGGCTCGGCCTTCCCCGCTACGCTTGCATTCCAGATTCGAGAGCTCGAACGAGAGACAGATGGGGCCCTGAAGCTTGATGCTATCGCTACGGTCATCGATGCGGAAAATTTTACTGGCTACGAAGATACGAGCCCGACAGCCAGAATGCAGGCAAGCTATACCGACATCATTTTAATCGTATGGTTTCACGTATGCAGGAAAAATAGTTCGCCCGGCTGACCAATATACTCAGAATAAATGGGAGCACGTTTCGGAGCGTCAACTTGATGTTGTCCTGGATCATCTGCATAACTTAAACGACCTTACACCGAAGATCAAGTGTAATGGGCGAAACGGCGTAGATCCTGGTCTAATCTTCGGTTTAGACACGAAACTCTTCTCCGACCCATCGTTACATGTACAGGATGGCACGCACCACGACGAGGTCCAGACGTTGACGGTATGGCGAGGCGTATCCCCGCTCCATTTGCAATCGTGCACTTGTGAAGATCTCCATGTGCATTCTCACTTGGACGAACAGGCGCGAACAGATGAACCTGTTTTGAATGAAGGTGTACTTGCTTCTGCATTAGCTACGCTGCCCAAGGAAAGTATCTGGAGAGTGAAGGGCTTCATCCGGCTTGCATCTTCAAGCGCTACCTCTCCGACAAACTTTATAGTTAATTGGGCATTTGGAAGGCTCGAGCTGACTCCACGCGCGACTGCAGAAGGAGTCTTGAACGGCTCAAAGCCGGACTCGGAGCAGGAAGCAGATGTGCTGTTGACCGTTATGGGAGAACGTGGGGAAATGAGAAGATTTACTTCGAAATTTGCGAAAGCCATTGGCGCAGACGTGCGATAGAAGCATTTTTATACCAACGAAGTAGAAGGGAGTTCATGGAGGATTGCGAGGCTAGCATAGTAGTATGTAGCCGTATAACTCGTATTTTCAGGTATTTGGTGTTCACGTGCATCAGACGCGACTGGCACGCTATCTTCAAGTCGACATCTCTGGGTCTCCAAGTACCTGGCAAAGTGGCATAAATGGCCGGCCTCAACCTCAACTTAAACGCCATCACAGAAAATACCTCCCGGCTGGGCGCGCGCATTCAAGAGAGCTTCATTGAGCACACTCGCGAGCTTGCCATTGCGCGAGGTCCTGGCGCAGCCTATTTTGACGTATCTGAGGATAAAGTCCGCAACGTCCGTCGACAGCTGGATGCCAATAGTGACCGCGAGAAGCTCGATGCTCTGAAGACTCTCATAGCTGTAAGCACACTTCGACGCGCCGAGAAAGTAACTGTCGATTGACATGTGCTTGCGCCGCAGCTCATTTCGAAGGGGCGCAACGTCTCAGATTTCTTCCCTTCTGTCGTCAAGAATGTTGCTTCGTCTAATCTTGAAATTCGAAAGCTCGTGTATATCTTTCTCCTACGTTATGCGGAAACGGAGCCAGACCTTGCATTGCTCAGCATCAACACATTCCAACGCGACTTAGCAGATTCGAACCCACTTATTCGCGCGATGGCTCTCCGCGTGCTCAGCGGGATCAATGTCCCCATGGTTGGAAACATAGTCATTCTTGCCGTCAAGAAGTGCTCAACCGATCCCAGTCCGTATGTTCGTAAGGCAGCGGCGCTTGCCGTCATAAAGTGCTACAGGTGTATACCATTTATTCCGTCTCATACGACCTGAACTCAATGAAACAATTGCCATCATGGCTGTCATCTAGCATGGACCCTGGACACCTCCCATCACTCATACCTATTGTCTCTACTCTCCTCAAAGATAAATCTCCCTTGTCAATTGGCTCTGTCGCAGTAGCCTTCCAGGCGATATGTCCAACCCGTCTGGATCTACTCCATACTCACTATCGCCGCCTCTGCCGTATGCTCCTTGACACTGATTCATGGGGACAGGTGAATGTCCTTGAGCTTTTGGCTCGATATGCACGGAGTATGCTTCCAAAGCCAAGTGCGGCCAATTCATCAAGCAACAAGTCGGAGGAAGAAGGCGAAGATGTCGATCCAGATTTGCAGCTTCTTTTGTCAAGTTCTGAGCCTCTCCTCATGTCACGTAATCCCGCTGTACGAACCATCATCACTAATCGTCGGTCTTGTCTTCTAATCTCGATCTTCGATTATTTTCTCTGCGCAGGTGGTCATGGCGGTCACTCGCGTTTTCTTTTACCTTGCTCCAACTTCGCAGCTCGACAAGGTAGTTGGTCCCCTTCTTCGGCTCCTTCCTATGGCAAAGGAAGTTGAACGTGTCGTTTTGGCGAATATCGTCGTCATTATCCATGAATATCCCGTGCGTAGTGATCCAACCACGGTCTAAACGGCTGGAGTACTGATACATGGGATTTGTAGTGGCTATTTTCATCCTATTACTCCCGTTTCCTCATCCGCACAATAGACCTGCGGGAGACGAAGCGATTGAAACTTCGCATCCTGCTAAAGCTTCTTTCATCAGAGAATTGCCAAGTACTGTTACGAGAATTCGTGGTGGGTCACTACCCTTCATCATCTTTGGTTCCTCTGTGCCCATGACTCTTTTAGGTATATGCAGATGATCCAGACGCGATGATTGTTTCGGATTCCATCCAGGCTATCGGGTTGTGTGCAAAAGTAATACCGGACTCTGCCGATCAATGTCTTTCTGCGCTCATGGATTTTATAAAACATGGTCCCGGTAAGTTGTTATCTCGTATTTTTAAACCAGATGTGTCATGCCCCAATCTCAATTGCTCCAGAATCAACCGTATCCGCCTCCGTCCTCGTCCTGAAGGCTCTTGTCCAGGCTCGCCTTCAAACACGTTCCCAAGCGTCTCCATCATTGTCTAACGGCCATTCTCCTCTGCGCATAATAGCAGACCTCGCTAGCAGGATAGATGAGATACAACACGCATCAGCACGGGCCTGCGTTGTGTGGCTCGTGGGGCAATACGCAGCACTAGGTGCAGAACTGCAGGACGAAACTAAGACAGAAGGCGGCGGTCTCTATGGTGTCGCTTGGTGGGCTCCAGATGTGCTGCGCAGGGTCGCCAAAACATTTCCCACTGAAGTAAACTATTCGCTTTATTGCATCGCAAGTGGCGAGCCTGACTTTCAATTAGGCCTCTATCGTCAAGCTCCAGTTGCTCACTCTAGCTGCAAAGCTGCAGGTGTTATCCACATCTTACCATCGCTCATTCACACTCCTTACGAAATATGTCTTCTCGCTCGCTCGTTACGACTCGAATTACGACGTGCGCGATCGGGCGCGCTTGCTAAGCGCTCTTCTTGTCGGCGTCGCGCCTCATTTGCAACATACGAATGGCAGCACAGATGGCGATGGCAATACAAGTGATGAGGGCGAATCGTTTGACCGAGGCGGCGTAGTTTTACGTCGTGAACAGGTGAAACTCATATTGTTTGAGGGCAAGCTCGAGATGCAGCAAAGGGAGCTCTTCCAAGGCACGCAATTCTTCGGCTCTTCATAGTAGCGTGCTGACTTTACATCTATAGGTAAAGACGATGTCCTTGGTTCTCTACAGGTCATCACGGGTAGACCCACGGGACTGGAATCAAGTCTTCGTTTACCAGACTGGCCGGAAGAGGGCACCGACTCATCTCTACGCGACTCCCAAGAAGAATACTCTAGTGTCCCTGTGACGAGCTTAGCGGGTCAACGCGCATTTTCTGGTATGGCTGGGGGAGCAGGAGGGTTTAGCCCAAGTCACGTATCAACCAGAGCTGCATCGCCAGTCGTTTTGACGCCGACTGATCGTGCGTCTCCTAACCTGCAAGGCGGGACAGGGCAATGGAAAAATCTGGATGATTTTTATGACGATTCGGAAAGCGAGGGCGAGGAGGACGATGACGACGAAGAGAGCGAAGTCGAGGTCGAGCAGGTTGAAAACGGTGGTGAATTGCTTTCACGGACCGATACAGATCTCGGCGAAACAGGCTTACATGACCCTCATGCCGCTGCTACCGATGAAGATACGGACGGCGATGATGATGACGACAACAGCAACAGTGAAATCTCGTCAGGAAGTGGAGAATGAAGGTTGGATTCTGGATTGCCGGCCAATACAGTAGCGAAAACAACTCCTGTGTTACGAAAACATGTAGATCCAACTTGCTTACAGAAGTGCGTCATCTGGAATGTTGTAGTAAAGAGGAGTGCCGAAAACATGGTAGTAATGCCCATTCTTTCCCCCTGTATTTTCATTGCCATAGTATTCCATCGGGAACCACTAAATGTACTGTCAACTCGGGAGTGAGGCGAAGGCGAATGAAAGGTCTTACGTGTGGTGTATCCAAAGTCTCCTTATGTATCCGCAAATATCTTGCGCTCTCTGAATCGTCGGAGATGGGATGTCCGAAGCGGGGGACAACAAACTGCCCAATCTGCAACTCTGTGTCTGTGACTTTACCTCGGGACATGCGCAAGTATGATGTTCGATACAGGCCGCGATATAGAATGTATTCGCACCTATTCGAATGGTAAGCTTTTCACTGACGAGACTCGGCATGATCAACTCACCATCGATCAAGATCCTCAGCATCTATGTCGTGCACTCGACCGTCCTCTACCAAGATCTTATACGGAGATGCTAGAATAACAAATTAAAGTACGCGTTGGTTACAAGTTTAATCTTGTCTACGTACGTCGAGGAGCATGAGGCCTTGTCACGACATAGCCCAGAAATATGACAGGCGTTGGGAATGATGACCTCATTATGCGGGCTAGCTCTGTCGACTGTAACTCCCTGTCTAGAGGATCCTCTTCTGCTCTTACGCATTAAACACAATTTTCCACAGCTGTGCGAAGTAAAGAGCTTGCCTTGACCATTATGAGCCACGATGACCAATACCTCAATCCCATAGATGTCCAGAAAAGCAGAGATTGCAGGAGCTAACTCCCCGTGCGGAGACGGGAGAAGATGATGGGTGGAGTTGATGATCGGAAACTAAAGAGAATACTCAGTGTCACGTCGTGTACAGAAATGCAAATTTCTTACCTTGGAAAGAAGCACGGCACCCCAAGTATGCTGGTTAGGGCCCGGACCCAAGTCCACGTACTGACGTTCAAAATGTTAGTTTCTTGTGTCTGAAGGAGTGCGACAGGACTGTCCGTACAAACCCTAGATCCTCGGCCATTACTCGGGTCCTGCATAGAGTTAGAGGATCCTGTGATACTGGAGGACATAGACTCACAAATCGCGATTACCATAGACAGGACGCTAGATCTCATTTTCAACGTTCATTCCATAAGAGTATGAGAAGTAGCTCACATGCAGATCTGTCTCGAGCAGTCCGACTACGTCCAGTTCCATGTCCCTATATCATATGGATTCGTTGAAACTCGCATACTGATAAAAAGATAAAGGTCGTATACCGAATCAGGTCCCGCATGGCTCGCTGACTGTCTCTGCCTTCATTGTCCATTCCAAAGTGCACAGTCCAAATTCCAGCACGCACTATGCGAGGTCCTGGTCGGTATGGCTGAGGCGCAGTTACAGGCGTTCTATACATTGTAACCAATCCAGAAGCGACAGCCATTAAGCAGAGCGCGCCGAGACAGTGCTGCCTTAAACGAGGCGAGTTCTCCAGCGTCAATGGTCCAACATCCTTACTTCCTGGCCATATAAAAGCAGGCGCCAGGAGGACGATCTGAACTAGAAGGACGCTACGGGGTCGTTAAGTGTCCGTCAGCGAAATTATAAAATTCAGAACTGCAGGCGTACAGATCTGATCTCTCCCTTAGTAGATTACCACCCGGGACAAAGGCATAGGCTACAGTCCACACGTTTGCTAGATAAAGAAGAACGGTAACGAAGAACGCCGTAAAGTATGTTCGACCGACGACAGGGGATGCAGCGGTCTTCTGCAGTGTCTGCGGGATAATTGACATCAGGAAGGTGGCGAGACCGAGTCCTCCAATATAACCAATCCAATCTTTGTAGGCATATAGGATAAAGGAAAACAATGCGCCGCAAAGGAACCATGCAGGGCTGGAAAGGCTACGGGAGGCAGAAGACCCGAGCATAGGGATAAGCAAGCCCACCGACTGAGCAAGGAGCGTTAGGGAGCCATGAAGATGTGGAACCGGACCTTGGATAGGATAACCCGTCCATGACCACGCAATCAATGTGCTCGGGTCGGTTAGGAAGCAGTGGAGACTGAATAATAAGCTTCCAAGGGCCAATGAACACGGCAGCCACGCAGTGACGTGAGCTTTCGAGTGGGAGCTACTAGGCTCTTCTGCCTCGTGCCGTGGACTTGCTTGGTTATCTGTACGATTGTCCCGCGATGCCAGTTCGTAAACGGAAAGAATGGCAAGGAGTATTCCAGTCATGTTATAACCTCCAGAGCGTTCATCAAGCATCGGCCACACTACCGGACACAGCAGCATTGAAACCATGAAAAGGCCAATGTATTGATTGACTTACGAGGATTGTTGGAATGATTTGCATGCTTTGAAAGGGAAGATAGAATAAGTCCAAGCCCTAAAACTTATCGGCAAAGGTGCAATAAAAGTGAGTACAATATCTTACTAAAGAAGTGCATAGGACATACACATGGATTGTGATGATGCCGATGATGGATGCGACCAGTCAACGACAGCGCCAATGCACGTGAAAAAAGTCGCGAAAGCGACAAGTAAGAGCCGCTGGGCGGGCTTAGGAAACTTGAACGCAACTAGGCCAGCCAGGCCTAGGACATGCAGTGTTACTCGGCTAGGTTTCCTCGACGCCCACGACCTGAACGGCTTCAAGCCGAGGAGACCCGGCGAAAGGATGGAAAGAAGCGCAAGCTCAGCGCCTGCGATGCCTAGTTCCCAAACGGAGAAGTAGAACAGACTAGGGATGAGCGAAGTGTAGATCGACCAGAATATGTACGCTGGTAACGAAAATGGCTCAATCTGGTATGTCAAGTTTGCATAACTGATGAGTGATCGTACCGAGATACAAGTCTGATAAGAAAGAAATTGCCGCTCTATGGCTTCGAATCGTGTTGAAGAACAGTCTAAATGTCTCGGGCATACTTTGCCGAGTCGTCCTTTCCACAGCATTTGAGGTTTTGCTACTGCTAGCATCCTTATGCTCAACGACTTGAGGTTCATTCTTCACCTTATTTGATTTTTGCGCCTTGACATTCTGCACAACGTTACTTGCATATAAGATCAGTTTATTTTGTTTTAGCATTACACGTAGCGCTTTACATACGATATATCCTTGCTCTGAAAGTCTGCGCCGCCGCCTATATGAATAGTAACCTTACGAATAGTCAATTGAATGAACCTTGCAAGGTAGGTAGAAAAGTATGAACCATTACCTCGAGATGCGCATCAGCAAAATCTAACTCCGTAACAGAGTCAAAGAGAATGTCTGTAAAGATGAGCCCCCACTCGAAAAACGCGTAGTGAGTGTAAGCTATGTGAAGTTATCAGTCATTTTCTCTAGCCGTTTAGAGGATGAAGGGTAGCATAAATCTGTGCGCAATGCGTACCGCCTGGGATCCTATGCACCTTGTGCTGTACGAAGAAAAACATCATGGGAATTATTGACACAAAAAAACTGCCATTGTAGCATATGTCAGATACTAAATGCACTGGTCCACACACGACACATACGTTGATGCAAATGCGATTCTGTCTTGCCGTGAGTACTTGCTTGCATACCGAATGAAATGTTTGACTCACCGTCTACGCCTCTGTCGCACTTGCGTTTTAGGCGTACAAGCGATTCCACCGAACATCCAAGGTAGATTGCACAATATGTAGGTAATCATGAGGATGTCGTGCGCATCGTGATCATCCGATGAAGTGATGTACACCCAACCACCACAAGACAGGGTACGTATGAGACCGGCAAGAAGAACGACTAGCGGCAGAGACGATGAGGTCGTTCGCTGGAGAAAGTACTGCAACACAACCAACGCAAATCGCGGGCCTAGCACCAGACTCGTAAGTGATTGCGAAAGGCTTGCCATGCTGAGGCAGCTCACCAGCATTCAACGCGATTAATATATGGAAAACACTGCGCTCTGGATACCAGTCTCCGATTCTGCGTGAGGAAGTTAGACCGTAGTGTTTCCCATCTAATGCTGCTCCTATTGCTCACGTCGCAGAAACCGAAGGGAACCATTCTTGAGGATAACCAGCAACACCATTTTTTACGATCTTTTCAAAATGACAAACACAGCCCAGAACGAGAGCCGTGCCAAACGCGAGGAAGGCAAGAGTTGTGTGTACACGCGAAATGTCAGACGCACGGAGCGTTAGCGGCGAGCGGCGCTGACCTGGGACCGTAGCCATAGTCGTTCATGGGCAAGGTTGAAACAAAGTTGAAAGCTTTTAAAGGCAGTCCAGTTGATTTCTCGTCATGCGTTGTTTCCAACTTAGTATTGCGGCGATGGTCGGTGTCGGCGCGGGCACGCACAAGAAGTCTCATTTCATCATGATGATCAACACGACGTAAACACCCATTATTCATAGAGTACAATGTCCGACCAAGTGAAGTACAAAAATTAAACGACAGAAGACTGTTCATCCCATGAGCTGCGTAAGATCCTCCGGAGGGTATTTCGTTTGGGAAAAAGTGAGTAACCTGAGATTTTTAGAGGAAATAAGTCATATCAGTAAGGCAATATTCAAGTTCCCTTCAGGCAGAACTCACCGCTTCAGACTCTGAATATATTTACGACTGACTTCGTCGTTCAGGACGTGTGCTACTTGATCAGCCGAGATTTTCTCTCGCGCGGATCGTTCGTGAATACTGGGAGTCAAGAGTTTCAGCCAGAAAATATTCGTGAAGTGTGGGACAAACAACTCACCCAACCATGGTGACACCAATAGGCCAAGGTGCGTTCCCAATCGACAAACGAAGATATGAGTCATTGGCTCTCTGATATTGCCGCTTCTGCATGTAGTAGACTATCTCAGCTATTCGCGCCAGCATATCGGGAGGAAGGTTCTGTACAAGAAGCATGAGTTAATGACATCCCACTCCGAGCAGAAGGCAAACTCACTCGAGACCGAAGACTCTTGAAAAGAGGCTTAAGATATTGCGCAGATTGAACTTGAGTTGCGGCTGCAAGCTTTCCCTGCGTCGTCCGCTTGATGTGATCCGGACGTTCATCCATAGCCTCCCCCCATTCCTTTAATGTCCTTTTGAGTGCATAGTAGATCAGAGGATATAGCTTGTCAGGGTTTGTTTTAATCAACTCTAGGTCGATCATCGCGGTCCCAGACGTGTCTGCCTCTTCCTTACTCTTCAAGTTCTTCTCCTTTCCTTTCGCCTTCGCCTCGAGTTCATTGGTTTCCACGTCCTCCAATGCCTTTTTGAAGTCGTTCTGTCCGCCATGCCGATCGTGCCCCTTCTCCTCGATGAGTTCGAGAGCACGTAGTCGTAAACGGCGTTCGCGGTCGGTCTCGCCAAAAAGGCGGATAGGCTGGCCCTTGGCGCGCAGGCGCCGTACAGCCTCTTCGTTCGAGATGTTGAAGCCGCCAGTCTCTGGAGCGGGGGAGTCGAAATCTGAGTCTCTCGCAGAAGCCGAAGACTCTGGCATTGGAGAATTCGAGTACGTGCGTGCAGCCTGTTCTCCAAGGTCGCCTCAACACTCGCACCAAAGTACCTCATAGAAGAAAACTCACTTTCAGTTTCTCTTTCGTTTCCGCAGCCTCTCGGTCTTCCTCCTCTTGCTTGCGCCTTTGCCTCTCTTTCTCTTCTTTCTCCTTTCGTTCTTGCTCCTCCTTCAGCTTCTCCAATTCGCCGCGTCGCATGTACTTCGTCGGGCGAGCCACATCTTCAGTGGTGAGCTTGCGCTTGACAGCGATCTCTGATTTAAGAGCGTCAAGTGACATAATGGCCGGAGGATAGCCAAGTCTTGCGTCAATTACTGGACGTCGACGGTCGAGGACTTGATGAGGCACTTCTTTCTTCCTACCATCATCATCTATCGTGGGAAAATCGATCAACAACCTCTCTCTACTCTCTCCCCGCTATGGACAACAAAATGTTGACCAGAGCGAAAGCCTCTCTGCATAAGACAAAGTCTTCTCTATCCCTTGTTAATCCCAAGGACCCCACCAAGTGTGAGGAGTGTAAACAGGATTTCCCCTATCACAGCCGCCAGTGTGTTAGTGGGACCGCCAAACTATGTGCCGTGTGTGGTCGCGACAAGACCTACAACCACAACGACGCCGTTTGCAACCAAGTCAAAGCGAATCGTGCCCAATGGTCACCAGATGTCGAGGCGGACGAACATGCCGCCAAACTTCGCAAACAAGGAGACCTTCCTCCCACCCCCGATATCGAGTCGCAGAACACGCTTAAACGTTCGAATTCCGAGGAGGAACATAGATCACTCCCGCCCCCAGCCCGAATCGACAATGATGCTATGGATGACGATCTGTACATCCCGGACAGATTTACCAGTCAAGCCCCCCAGCTCGACAACGATATGGTTGACATCAATGAGCAGGAGGATCCGGCCATCGCCGAAAAGGTCAACCTTTCCTTTGCAGACCTTACTAAAGAGACCGTCGATAAGATCAACACGCTCATTTCCCAACCCACATGGTCTTCCGATAAGGCCTGGCATGAAGATCCAGTTCGTGCCGGGACTATCCTCGCCAATATCGGTTCAAACTTGGTATCTTGGATCAACAAATCCAATACTTTGGACGACGAGACTACACTCCAGAACTCAGCTAACGAGAGTCTGGAGGCTTTTCATTCTACTTACCGCATTCACTCACCATCCTTCAAGCATGTTTTCGAAAATATTTATGTTAACAGTCAGACCATCCGTGATCAGGAAATCACTGATACTATGCATGCCATGTCCAGGTCCATCCAACACCTTTCGGCAGTTGTAACATCTATTTCGGAAAAAACCAACAATATCAAAAAACAACTTTCAGACGTCCCGGCTTCTTCAGTTTGACAACCCATTTCTGCTAACACTAACTCTAACAAACAGAATAAAATTCTACCAGACCCCATTGGGGCTCGTTTCGTTCATGATCCTAGGTTCCCACCCCCGGCCCCTATTATCAAACAGCGCGTCCAAAACCCCAAGAACGGGAAGACAGAATATGCAGCCGCCATCGCTAAAACCCGTATCCCGGGCTCTGGTTATTGTATGACGACGGAGGGCACTATCATCGCACCTGATGGTTACACCCACTCAGAACACAATGCTCCTCGTGGATCCCAAACACAGATTTATTATCCACCAGTCAATGCCGTCAGTACCGACCGCGACAGTTTCACCACCGTCTCATATGTGAAAGCTACCCAGAAAAAACCCAAGACTACCCCTACTAAGGTAGTACGAATCACGGAGTAGAACCCCCAAGGAGAAGTATCCACAGTTCCCATCAACCGATCTAACGGATCGGTCAACACCCGAGTTTGCAACATCTGACGCATCTTCTTTTCACTCCCGGGTGACCTTGCCGTCCACCCGTCCCCTCTTTCTGTTAAAAACGCAGTGCGAGCGGGCCTCAAGGGCAATCCGCTTTTTAAGCACCTCGTTATTTTGAATGTCGAATACACCTCCAACAGCAACTTGCTGATTGCGTTCACTAACATTCGTACTGATTTTGATTCCCAGCACAGTACGCTGGTGACCCAACTCAACCGCATAATTAACATTTCTGGAGCCAAGGCATTTACGCCGTCGCCCCAGTTTAAAATGGTTATCCCTGGAGTCCCAGTCTTCGACAAGGACACCAACCTCATCTACTCTGAAAAAGATCTGATTGAGGAGATTTCCGCGCTCCCGCAATTCGAAGGCCAGGAATTCATGTTCCCGCCTCGTTTCATGTCGTCTATCGAAAGGCTTAATCAACGTGACTTTTGCAACATTTCGGTGGTCCTCAAGGACGACTCCCGCCTTTGTTTCGACCATTTCTTCCTGCATAACAACAGATCGGTACCCGTCTTTGGGGTCATCCGTCGCCTCGAAGAGATGAAAGCACGACCCACCATTAACCAGTGCGACAACTGTCATTGCCTGGGACATTCCGCACCGAAATGCCGCTCAGTCGCCCGCTGTGCAATCTGTTCTGAACCCCATCGAACCGCCGTGCATGTCGCTAAATGCGCTCCATGTACAGCGTCCAACAACCTCCAATGCGACCATTTTGCCCATTGCATCAACTGCCAGGGTAATCACAGTGCCAGGTCATTGGAGTGCCCAGCTCGCCGTAATTATCGGTCTCCTTACTAATCTCTATGACTGATACAATTTCCATTTTTTCACTTAACATTCGCAATTCTGAACCCACTTTCGATTTTCTTTTACGCTCCTTTTCATCCACACAATCCACCCTGGACATTATTTGCTTTCAGGAAATCCCAACCATTTCCTCAATCATCCCCTCCAAAATGTCGCCTTCGGGCTCACGCATTTTTCAAATTCGCAATTCTGCCCCTTATACAATTTTCTGGCCTTCCCCTTCAACAAAACTGCAATGCTGTACCTTGGTGCATCCACGCATTATCCATCGCATTTCCTTATATGACATTGACCCCCCCTCCCCAAACATTTGCGTCATTGCCATTTCTCGGGATAACCTATCCCCTCTTTTACTTTGGAATGTTTATAATTCCCCAAGTAATCGCGAGTTCGAAACCCCCTTTCCTTCACTTCGACTCCCCTCTAACATTTTCACTGGAGACTTTAACAGACATTCCGACCTGTGGTCATTTCCCACCCAAGCGGCCGAGTTCCCACGATCCAGAGCTTTCGTTGACTGGATCAACAACAGCAGTTTAACCGTTTGTAACCCCCCTAACCAACACACCTACTTCAACCGTTCTAATAATTCCAAAACAATCATCAACCTCGTCATCGCTTCTGAGGACTTGTCCTCCCATCTCTTGAATCATACTTCTATTTCGAGCTACCCTCTTGACATTTCGTCTGATCATCGCCCACTTTCCTTTTCATTTGAGTTGGATGTAATCACCTCTCCGACATGACCCGCCCTTCGTTCAATTCGTTCTCAGGACTTACCTGCATTTGTCACAGAATTCTGCGATTCTAACTCCTTTTCATTCTCCTTAGAAAATATCACTTCACCTAAGGTGCTGGACAACCTTCTCTTTGCCTTCCAGACCTCATTTTCTGACTTCGCTTCTTCCTTTCTTAACAAACGAAAACTGCGCTTGTATTTTGGCCCCAATACTTGGTGGTTGGAAGAGTGTTCGAGACTTTACCGCGCACATTGTCGCGACCCCCAACCTGATTCGTGAAAACGCCTCGATATTGAACTTACCCGTGCCAAAAACGCCTTTTTTGGCACGCGCCTCCAGCAGTCTGACGCTCGATCCATCTGGCGTAATCAATATTTAGGTACCGCTCGCCGTCGCTCTCCCATAGGAGTGTTGCGGATGGCCAACGGCTCATTCACACTCACCGAAGATGACAAGACGTCCCTTTTTTGCGAGACGTTCTTCCCGCCCTTAAGGTCTTCGCTGGAGGTCATCCCGCTTCCCCCCCTCCGTGACTTCAGGTCATTGACGATGAGCGACATTCAGGATGCGCTTTGTGGCATTGATCAGGAAACCAGTCCTGGCAATAACCACATTTCATATAAACACCTCGCGTTACTCATGGAACATCGCGGTCAATTTTTCGTTGATCTTTTTTCTTTGTGCCTTCAAATTGGACATTTTCCTTTATCTTTTAAAACTTTGCTCGTTACCTTTATCCCTAAACCCAAATGTTCTGACTTTTCAGTTCCCAGAGCTTACCGCCCCATTACATTAGTCGACACCATCGGCAAACTCTTCGAACACGTCCTTTTCAATTTCTTACAACCCTTTTTCGAATCTCATAACCTTCTACCCGACGCTCAACATGGGTGTCAGAAACACCGTTCCTCTCTCACCGCTTGCTACAATCTGCTTTCTACCATCCTAACCCAACCATTCATTATAAACCGCAGTGATGACCTCTCATCTCGCTTGCAACGTCACCGCTATCTCATTACTTCTATTCTCACTGTGGATATCCAAGGATTTTTTGACAATATTTCTCACAACCGTCTTCTTCACAAACTTATTCTCTCTAATGTTCACCCCAACCTCATTCACATTCTATCGGTTTGGCTTAGGGACAGGCCCATTTCTTTTCATTTCAACAATTTCTTTTCCGCCCCTTTTATTAAACCGAACAGAGGTGTCCCCCAGGGGTCTCCTCTATCTCCACTTATCTCAGTCTTTGCGGCAGCAGATGCCATTTCGGCTTACAACACTCATTTTGGCCCACATCGCCCTTTACTGGCGTATATGGACGACCATCTCCTTTATTCTCGCTCTCTCAGCATTTCAACTAATTTAACCCGACTCCGAAACCAATTTCAATTCCTATCCCTTCAATTTCAAAGTCTTGGCCTCTCCATTGACCCAGATGCCATCGAACTTCTTCACATTCTTCCGCATCATCAAGCTGTGTCCATTACTTTCTGATCCTTTCTTCATGATTCTCCATCTTCTTCCAATGCGTCTTTATCCCTTCCAGATAACCGCGTTATTCCTCCCTCACGCCACCTTACTTGGCTAGGCGTAATTTTTTCTTATGACCTTTCACCCAATCTCCATTTCCAAGCCCACGCTAACAAAGTGCTTTCCACTCTTCACCAATGTTCGTTTCTGTTTCATCGATCGAATGGCGCACACTTCCAATACGCCAGGTCATTATATTTTGGTTTGATTCATTCGGTCGCCATTTATGGCGCTGTCCTTTTTCCGGAATCCCTGCAGATTTCCTCCATTCTTCAACCGGTCCAAAACCGATTCTTTCATTCTATATTTCACCGAAACATTAAGCCTGAAATCGCTGAATCATTCCTATCATGCCCACCTCTGAATCTTTTCATTCGATCCCTTTCTCAATGTTTCTTACTTTCATACTTCTCCCATTCCAAACACAACCCCAGTCCGAGACAATATCTAACTTCCACCCTTCTGCCCGGTATCATCATTCCAAAATCAGTCCTTTTCCCTACCTTTACTCAAATTCATTCTCGATTAATTATGACACCTATCCCTTCAATAACACATCGCAACCACGCTATTCGCAAGTTCAATTCTTTCTTTTTAAACCCTCCCCCCTATCAATACTTTATCTTCACAGATGGCTCCATCATCCCCAATGCCGACGGGTCTTATAATGGCGGCCATGGATTTGTGTTAGGCGGGAGTCCGGGAGACGACTCGGACTGGGCAGGCCTCGGCCGACTGTCGTCTGGGACGTGCTATACTCGAGCGTAGACTCGGGACACGCTTACTCAGGCTAGGTCGTCGCGGAGGTAAGAGGATTAATACAAGTCTAAACTAATACAGGGGGACGAGTCTCACCTAGGTCGTCGCGGAGGTAAGAGGAAAAGCAGAACAAGGAGTTCATGCGATTCCTGAGACCTTATATAGCGACGACCGTGAGACTATATTATCTAACATTACATAACGAGTGGGAATGGAACGACTGAAGACAGTGTGGGAATGATTGTGTAAGATGGGTAATTATAATGAAAAGGACGAATATAATAAAGGAAATGGTAAAAGGGAAAATAAAGGAAAAGGTGAAAGTTCAGGTTCTAACATTACCCCCCCTTCAAGGTTGGACGTCCCGACCAACCATGATCGCGGTCGTCAGGCTCGGTGTCGGCGAAGAGTGGACGGAGTCGTTGACGAGGGATGTTGAGTTTCCAAGGTGCACCGGGATGTTTGAGGTAGAACTCAGCGATCGCCTCTTTCGCGTTCTTGCCGAAGTCCGTCTCAGGCTGCCAAGTAGGTTCATTGTAGCCGACCCACTTGACAAGGTACTGTAGTTTCCCTCGGTGCAGACGTGAGTCTAAGACTTCTTCGAGTTCGTACTCCTCCTCGTTGTCGACGATGTCTGGCGGTGGCGGCGGTGGTTGCTTCTGGCTTTCAAAGGACGGTTCGACGGCGGGTTTCAATAGGGCTTCGTTGAAGACAGGGTGGGCCTTTTTCCATCGCTTTGGGAGTTTGAGCTTGTATGCGCTCGCTCCTATCTTGTCGACGACGTCAAAGGGGCCGTACCATTTGTCTGCGAGTTTCTTTGTCGGCGAGTCCGTACTGATGTTTTGCCCGTCAAGGAAGACCTTGTCTCCAGCCTTGTACTCCACTGAAGCTCCTGCTGTCCGGTCATGGTAGCGCTTCATGTCCTCTGCTGCCTTGACTAGGTTATCCTTAGCAACGCGATGAGTCTCCTTGATGTGCTTTGCGAATTCTTCCGCTGACATGTTAGCAGATGAGGTTCGCGTCGTGTCGAAGCTCAAGGGGTGACGTCCTGTGTTCGCGTAGAAGGGGGACATCTTCGTTGCTGAGTGTTCGCGGTTGTTGTATGCGAACTCTGCGAGGGGGAGCCAGTCCTTCCAGTCCGATTGACGATGGTTAACGAAGAGTCGAAGGTACTGTTCGAGCTCTTGGTTAACGCGTTCTGTTTGACCATCCATCTGTGGATGGTACGCTGTCGATGGGTTGCCTTTAATGTGCAGAAGTTTGTACAGCTCCTTCATCATCGACGCATCGAACTGCGTGCCTCGGTCGTGGATGATCTTCTTCGGTAGGCCATGGAGGCGGAAGACGTGGTCGCGGTACAGCTGGGCCATGCCTTCTGCTGACAGTTTCGTCGTTGTTGGGATCGCGTGCATCTGCTTCGAGAACCTATCCACGAAGACGCAGATCGCGTTGTGTCCCTTGGAGTCTGGGAGCTCTCCGATTAGGTCGACCGTAACAATTTCCCAAGGTCCTTCAGGGACAGCGTTTGGATGAAGCGGTCTAGACCTCGACGTTCTTAAGGCTTTCGTCCGTTGACAATGGTCGCATCCTCGGACGTATGCTCGGACGTCGGAGAACATCGATGCCCACCAGAAATCGCGACGGACGAGTTCTACTGTCTTCGACGCTCCCGGATGACCAGCCAGAACCGAGTCGTGGCACTCCCGCAACACGGCCTCCTTTATTGTCAATGGAACATACACCTTGCCTTTCATCCGCCACAACTCGTCGACCTCCACCAAACCCGTAGGCCTCTCCGAATCGTCCTGCGCCCTCTGCGCTTCACCCACTCGTTCCACCACCTCATCTCGCGATGTCCGCACCACTCCACGGTTCAACCACTTATCCTTGATGAATACGACCCCATCGTTGTCATCTTTGCCCTGATCATAGCCCGCCATGCGCGATAGTAGGTCGGCCTTGCCCATCGTCTTGCCCGACTTGTGTTCGAGGTGGAAGTCGAATTCTTCAAGTTCGGTCCGCCAGCGAGCTTGGCGATAGCTCAGCTTCTGCGCTGATCTGAAGTAGGTGAGGTTGGCGTGGTCAGACCAGATTTCAATCTTATGGCGAGCGCCAAGGAGGTATTGCCGCCACTCTTTGAGTGCTGAAACGATCGCGAGCATCTCCTTGTCGTAGATCTCGTAGTTTCGTTCCGCCGGTTCAAGTGCCTCTGACCTGTAGGCGATCACCCTCCACTTCCCTTCCTGCTTCTGCAACAACACACCACCGAGCGCAAAGTTCGACGAGTCCGCTTCTACGCGGAAAGGGCCCTCGTCATTGGCAATGGCTAGGACTGGAGGTGAGCAGAGACGTCGTCTCAGCTCCTCGAACGCTTCCTGCTGTTTGGTCTCCCATACCCAGTCCTTCTTGCCCGTTAACGACGTCAACAGTCGGACCACCTTGCTGTAGTCCTTAATAAACCGTCTCAGCCAGTTTCCCATACCGAGGAACTGTTGCAGTTCCTTGAGGTTCTGTGGGACTGGCCAGTTCGCAATCGCTTCCGTCTTTGCCGGGTCAGCCCTGATCTCGCCATTGCCGATGATGTGGCCGAGGTATTTGACGACCTTGGCGTCAAACTCGCACTTCTCCGGCTTCAGGTACAGTCCATTTTCTCGGAGGATCTGGAGTACGCGCCTCGACGTGTCGATATGCTCCTCAATGGTTTCCGAGAGGATCAGGATGTCGTCGAGGTATACGATGATCAAGTTTGCATAGATCAGGTCCTTAAAGATGTGGTTGACAAAGGCCTGGAACGTGGCCGGCGCGTTGCAAAGGCCAAAAAACATGACCGTCGGTTCGAAGAGGCCCATGTTCGTGCGAAACGCTGCCTTCCATTCGTCACCCTCGCGGATCCGGATATTGTAGTACCCCCAGTGAAGGTCAAGCTTAGTGATGTACTTCGCTTTCTTGACCTTGTCGACGAGTTCGTCAATGAGAAGGAGGGGATACTTGTTCTTGATCGTACCGTCATTGAGCTTACGGTAATCCTGGATCGGGCGTAGCGATTTGTTGGCCTTCTTAATGAAGAAGAAGGGCGACGCCATGGGCGATATCGACCGTCGAATGCGACCCGACTTCAGATTTTCATCAAGGAAGTCCTTGAGTGACTGCTGCTCAGTTGGCGTGAGCGGGTAGATCTTACAGTCGCTCGGTTTGAAGTCGGGCTTCAAGTCAATGACATGGTCCCAGGGTCGGTGTTCTGGCAGCTTCTCGAAACCTTTTTCGCTGAAAACGTCGGCGTAGTCGTTGAGGTATGCGGGCCAGGACGCCTTGTCCATTCGCATCTCACTCACCCTCCTCATCTGTTCCACCACCTTCTCCACCTTGCTTAGGTCCTCCACCGGCTCCCTCTCGATCGCACATTCTTCTGGACAGTGGGTGAATTCAATCGAACCTGTTTTCCAGTCAACCTCCGGATTGTGACGTCGAAGCCAGTCGTACCCCAGGAAGATGTTTGACGACGCTAGGGACGTTACTGTGAGGACGATCCTCTCCCGGTGACGGCCGATCACGAGCTCGACGTCAACGTACTCCTCGATCAATCCGGCCTCATTGTGCGTGCCATCGGCATTGAGCACCGTGAGGGGTCGAATGTAGCGTTTCGTTTCCAACCCGTACCTCTCGACGAACCTGACGTCAATGCAGGATCCCGTGCATCCTGAATCCACAAGGGCATGCGCATCTACCTCTCTCGCCTCACCCGCTACTTCATGCTCCACGGTCAGGAGAAGGTCCAGCTGGCGTCCACCAGTTCCTCTCATGAACAGTTGCTCGTACTCTTCATCTTTGTTCACACCGGTGGGGACTTCGTACTCGGGAAAACCATCGACATCATTTGCATCTATGTATTGTACAGACGGTTGGTTATATTTTAGCGAATCCGGATTCGAAGTCCCTTGTTCTTCTCGGTCAGTCGCCCCGATGGCTACGCCTGACCACTCGCAAAACCCTGCGAGTCGACGACCTCTTCGTCATTGTCTTCTTCCTCCACATAATCCTCCACCGTCGACCTTCGAGTGTCCACGACTTCCTCGAATGCCGACTCCTTCATTGCGCCGAGCTCGTCAGCGATGAGGCGGCGCTCGCCCGGTGCCATCAGCTCCAACATACGCTGGATGATCGGCTTCGCCTGTGGACATTTGTCCTTAAAGTGTCCCAGTCCGCCACAAATCCAGCATGCGCACTTTCGTTGCACCTCATTCATCGAGACGTCCATTGGTTGGCCGGCACCTCCGAAAGTGATGCCCGTCGCATCACGCTTATCGACATGTGGGGCTGCTACCTGTCGGCGTGCAGGAGGCCCTTGTTGGGGCGTCGGACGGGGTGTGAACGGCAATGTACGACCCCGTTGGATGGCGCGAATCTGCTGTTCGCCCCGATCGATCTCAATGGCCTTCTTTTTCCACGCCTCATATGTTGTTGGTACGGGCGTCGACCTCAACACGCCGCGGACCACCTCGATGTTCATCGCGCGTTGCAGGCGGTCACAAATGACGCCTTCGTCCTTCAGCTCCGCTGCCTTGATGATCACGTCGAGGTCCTGGAAGAACTGGTCGGCGGAGAGGTCCTTCTGGATCTTGTCTCGGAACTTCTTCAGCGCCTTCTCTTTCCTGTTCGGATCATCGAAGGAGGCATCCAGTCGTTCCTGGAACTTGGCCCAGTCGTCCGTAAAGCTCACGACGCCATTCGTTGTGAATTCCTGGACATAGTTTTGCGCCCACGTCGACGCGTTGCCACCCTTGAGGTAAGAGAGGGCGACATAGATCTTGCTCGACGACGAGGGATACCTCGTGGGGTTCGCCGAGACGAAGAGTAGGACTTCGCGCTTGAAGTCGAGGTAGTCATCGCCGCCAGTGAATTCGCGTGGCCGGGCGATGTCAATCGAGGGAGCTGGAGCTTGGGCTGCAGGGGCGTTCGTTGCTGCTCGGGTGAAGGCGGCAGCTACGATCGCTGCGATCTCTTGTTGCTGCCTTTGGGTGAAACCTTCAGCCATCGCTGGTACGGGCGTATGTGTCAGGCGCTCAGGGGGTGTCGGCGGTGACGAGTCTCTACGGGGTGTACGATAGCCTCCTGGTTCGCTTGGGAGGACAACCGACAATGTCGAGACTGTCGGTGATGATGGTGCACGGGGAGGTCGAGGCGCCCAACGAGTTCGCTCGCCGGAAGACGGGTCAGTCGAGTACCAGGCATGCCTAGTGTCACTCCACCAGAGATTATGAGTGACGTGGTTTCTGTCGTCTGCTATGTACGATTGGCGTTCCGCGTCGTAGCGTGAAGAAGAGGGGAAAGCCCGCTGTTGTTCCTCGGTGAGATCTATCTTGACTACGTCGGGGGGGAACAGGTAGGGGCTGGTTGTCCGGATGTACGTTACGCTGACGAAGGACAGGTTCGTCGGCGAGTTTGATGACCAAACGGAAGGAGGCGGCCGAGATCACAATCGACAACAACGTCGACGACTGTACACGGTGTGTTACCCACATCCAGGTCAGATGGTTCCTCCACCAGAGGGAGAAGCGAAGAGCCAGGGTCGGGAAATGTCGGGTGTAGGTTTATGTAATACACGAACGTCCGAAAACGTCCGGGCAAGGTTGAGGGTTGTCGTTCAAGGAGTTTACACATCAAATCCATCGAGGGGAGTGCTCCTCTAGACTGGGTGAAGGCGAGTCAACAGCAATGACGTATGCTGGGGATGAGCCTAGGTGAGGTTCTGCTTTTATGTTAGGCGGGAGTCTGGGAGACGACTTGGACTGGGCAGGCCTTGGCCGACTGTCGTCTGGGACGTGCTATACTCGAGCGTAGACTCGGGACACGCTTACTCAGGCTAGGTCGTCGCGGAGGTAAGAGGATTAATACAAGTCTAAACTAATACAGGGGGACGAGTCTCACCTAGGTCGTCGCGGAGGTAAGAGGAAAAGCAGAACAAGGAGTTCATGCGATTCCTGAGACCTTATATAGCGACGACCGTGAGACTATATTATCTAACATTACATAACGAGTGGGAATGGAACGACTGAAGACAGTGTGGGAATGATTGTGTAAGATGGGTAATTATAATGAAAAGGACGAATATAATAAAGGAAATGGTAAAAGGGAAAATAAAGGAAAAGGTGAAAGTTCAGGTTCTAACAATTTGTCATTATGCACAATCGCAAAGAACTTGCTGTCTTTTCTTCAGCAGCGCACTCTTGGTCGAACATCTTGTTCGAGGAGCAGGAAGCGCTCATCGCAGCCATGCATCGTATCTCCCTCCTTTTGGCGAAATGCTTCACACCAATTCACATCCATATCATCACGGACTCGCTCAATTGCGTCGAGCTCATCTTTTCCAACGACACTTGTCACGCGGATTTCATTATTACCTTCCGCCGGCTTTGTGGAATCTTTCTCACCCTCCATCACGACACCTCACACATCTTGATACAGTGGCTCCCCTCTCATAGGGGAGTATTGGGCAATTCCAAAGCTGATAAACTCGCAAAAGATGCCGCTACCAAACCAGATCGCGAGAGCATCCCGAACTCTCTACCCAACCTTAATGCGCAAGTACAGCTCGACCTCCTTCGAGACTGGAAAGCCAGGATGATTAATCTTTGTGGACATCGCTCCATCCTTGAGCCGTCTTCATTCATCCTTCATCCAACACGATCCCTCCGTCCATTCTTGAAGCTTTCCCCAAGGAAAAAGATACACCGCTTAGTTCTTTCTTGCGCCGCCAGCTTAATGCTGAACGTGCTAGATCTGCATAACCGAAACCTCGAACCCCGTTGTCCAGACCCATTGTGTGTCAAACATGATGTCCATCACATTCTTAATTGTTGCCCTTTCTTTGCACTCGTTCGAAACAGCCTTTTTCACCAACAATCTCTTCCCATCATGTTTTCCGATTGGTTTCGCCCCAACAACTTTCTTTTACTTCTAAAATTTGCGTATTTTTCTTTCCGTCGGCCACCCGACAGCATGCCTCTTCTATCTGATTTACCACCCTCCTTTTACCTTTAGCTATAATTCATATTTCTACCGTTACGTTCAGACATCCCACTTTAGCCTCTCCCATCATTCATGCGCTACGTAGTCCTTTTCGTTTGTTTCCTGTTTCCGTGCGGTTGGAGGTCTGTTAGTAGTAGATAGCAGAGCATTATAAATGATGAGGCACGTGATCGTAACCCGAATCTGGCCGTAGCTCGGGCAGGATCGTTGAGTCTCGCGTACTACTACCAGCCATCCCGTCCTCCTCGACATCACATCGACATCTTGCCACCATGTCTGACGCTGCTGAGGGCACACTCACTAAGTATGTTTCTATCTCGGTTATCTTCTCATAAATTTTTACTGACCAGAGCTTCCTAGTAAATACGTCCTGCAGACCGCTGGCTTCGACGGTAGGCAGACGAACTGGCACACCTCACGCACCCTGCTGAATCTCTTCATCTTCCTAATAGCCCGGTTCCCCAACACCAACCAGACCAGGCACTGCTTCCAGAACTACACCGACTATTTCAAGTGCATCACCGCCAAGGGCGAGGACTTCGCCCCGTGCAAGCAGTTCAAGCGCGCCTACAATTCTCTTTGCCCCAGTGTGTTTTCTGCTTTGGTTGCACCTTTAAGACTTATTGAATCAATCGTTTCATTCTATTTCTAGACGAATGGGTATGATTTCATGAGCATGATATGTTACCGCAAGGGTTTATCATCTAACGACTTTTCTTTCTCAGATCACCAAGTGGGATGAGCAGCGCAAAAACGGCACCTTCCCGGCTTCGCTCGAGCCGTGAAGGCGAGCCAGGAGCTTGCAAGGGAGTGGACTTGGACTTGGTAGAACCAGTTTGGGAGATCCTACATAAATAGTCTCCGGGCGTCGCACTCATGCCGTCCAACCACTTTATTCATGTTTGCCTTTCTTTCATCTGCAATGACATGCAATATTAATGGTCCTCTTCGGAGTTGTCGCATTGGTCTCATGAGTTCGCTGAATTGTATACAAGTCTCGGAAACGTAGAGGTGAATATTAATGACTCGAAATCCTAAAATGTCAATGTTCGTTATGTAAGATTTGCTTGCGTTTTCGTGCGGCACTGCCGCGTCGTTGCTCGTTCCTCACGCCGACGACGAGCTCGTTGTGCCCATCCGCATCCATCTTCTCTTTACTATCTATATCAACCGTATACTTTCTTAGTTGATCTCACACTTCTTTTGCGTGGAACGTCTTTGACATATCCACATAAGCAACTATGCCTGGCACTCATCTCCTCCCTCCTAACCTCCTCAAACTCTTCGCGCCCCGTCCTCCTCTCCCTTATTTCCGCCCAGTCGGCAAGGACCCAGATCGCGTCCGTAGCAAAAATGTCGGTGGCGTGGCTTCGTTGCTTGCGCAGCTGAAGGAGGAAAGCACGCAAGGCATGATCGATGCGGGCACTCAGGAGCTGCCAGAGGGCATGGAGGAGGGCGAGGAGCCTGTGTTCACGCTTGCGGAGGAGACGCGGCGGCAAATCAAGAGAGAAGAGCGGAAGAAGGCGAAGGAGGACAAATTCAAAAGTGCCAAAGAAACGTGTACGTCTCCCACTTTTTACTTTATTTTATTTAGTTATGGGCTGATTTATTTTCGTCGAGCGCAGACAAACCGGCAGACGATCCAGAAGCAGTTGGTGACCCATACAAGACACTTTTCGTTGCACGTCTCGTGAGTGTATCAGTTTGTTGGCATTTAAATACAGACAAACTAATGAAGTCCGTCACAGAGTAAAAAAGCTAAAGAGACTGACGTACGCAGGGATTTCGAAGGCTACGGCACTATTGAGCGTGTGCGGATAGTACGTGACAAGAAAGGCCGAAGTCGAGGCTATGCATTCATCGTCTACGAACGAGAACGCGACATGAAAGGTATACACGTCCCGCTAATCACGTCTGCAGCGAATTACTGCAGGAAGGAAGCAGTCGCTAAATTAAATTTGATAACAGCTGCTTACAAGGAAGCCGATGGTTTACATATTCTCGGCAAGCGTATTCTTGTTGATGTAGAGCGTGGACGGACCGTGCGCGGCTGGAAGCCACGTCGACTCGGAGGAGGACTTGGTGGTCGCCCCAAGCCCGAGCCAGCGCCTGTCAGTGCTCCACCCCGTACAGGCGGGGGCGGATTCAGAGGCGGTGGGGATAGAGTTGGTGGAGATAGAGGCGGCGGGGGCTTCCGCTCTGAGCGAGGTGGCGGTCGCGGTGGATTCGGAGGAGGGGGCTTTGGAGGCGGTCGAGGCGGAGGATTCTCCGACAGACCCTCCGATAGAGGATACGGAGGGCGAGGTGGAGGTGGAGGTGGAGGGTTCCGTGGCGGAGGATTCAATAGCGGAGGGCCGCCGCCGCGTGGAGGTGGATTCGGCCCGCGCGATGATGGATATGGTAGCAGAGGCGGTGGACCTCCGGGAGGTTTTGGAGGTGGAGGTGGAGGTGGAGGTGGAGGCGGTTATCGGTAAGCCTTTGGCTTCTCTTATTCTCATTTTTGATTTGCATTCCGAAAGTGTTTTTCAAGGGGTCACACTACTCTGAGCACTTTATGTCTGCTTTTGTTTGCTCCATCTGCTCTTTTTCTCTCCCTTTCGCACGATCTATCGTTCTTTCTGACCTTGTCTCCTTCTCATTGTACAGTGGACGCGGCGGCGGGATCGGATATCAAAGTGGCGGATTTGCCGGCGGCGATGCTAACGGGTTTAGTGGCCCACCTGGTGGCGGGAGTGGATATGGTCCGCCATCTGGTGGGTTCAAGAGGGAGGGCGGTGGGTACGAAGACCGGGACGCCAAACGGCCTCGCTACTGAGCGTCAGGGGGTGAAAGTTACGTTATTCCGTTGTCTGCTCATCACTGATCTGGCAGACTTTGTTCCTCCTTTTTGTTGCACGCATGCATCATGTCTCAATCGGACTTGGTAGGCACATTTTTTGCTGTTTTCCACGCCGGGGCATGTAAGTGTGTATTCTCCTTTCCCCTCCCTTTCCCTTCCTCTTCCCGCTTTGTGACCGCGCTCTCTCTCCCCCATGCACTTCTTCGAAACGACTTGTTATGTTGCGTAAGTATTGAAGACAAGGTATATACGCTGGAGTCGAAGAAACAAAAGGAGGCAAGTATAAACAGCGATGTAACTTCTGAACGACACCTTCGCAGCGCAGAACCGTAAGAGCTCGCGACGTGATATGGGCGCGACTGGGAGCGCCGACGCCAGTCGGTGATCGTCGGGAGGATCGGTGAGCAAGAAGTTGCCGTCGTTCGTCGTCGTCTTGTTTGTAGAAAGACAGTTTAAAAACAAAGCAAGGATGATGAGATCACGGAGAAAGACAAAAGCAGAGAGAGTTGCTGAATGGAGGAAGTTGTGAGTGGAGACGGTGCTCGCGAGAGAGTTTTCCGAGCGATTCCCATAGTAATTAAGTAAAACCCAGATGCGGATAAGTATGAATCATGTGCCTTCAGTCGCCATTAGTAGTACTGTCTACAAAACTTCAAAACTTCAGTGACTGCATCTTGTACTACAACAAGTTGTACATGTACAGCGTATATGCATGCTTATAAAAAGAAAGAGCTGACAAGAAAGAGCTGACGGGTGTAACGATGTGAGTTACTACGGTCTATGGTCCATGGAGACCGTTCTCTCGAGCACGTAGCCCTTGACCTCGTTCTGATACAGCGCCCGGCGTTCAGATAAAAACAAAACAAAAGCACCCGGCACCTGCCAGTGAGCGGTCCGCCCTATGTGCAAAGTGTTCCCGGGTGATACGGCCCCCTTCATGTGTGTTGAACTGTGACTAGGGTCTCTCGATCCGCGCGGACCCTTGTGAACTTCTTGGCACTGCACCCCGGTCTCTGGCTATGGATGTCACCACGAGTTACGAGTTACCACAGAACAGAACGGACGACTTACCATTCAGACGACTCCCGTGTCGCCAGAGATACGCGTGTCATTGCCATCGCGGGCGGGTGCTGGGCAGTGTGCGGGCGTGTTGTGCGAGTTCTGTGACGTCGGGCGTCGTCAAGCGACGCGCCGCTCCCGCCTGGCTCGCATTGCTGTTGCCGGTGCCTGGAAGAAAAGGGGCAGTAGACGATCATGAAAGGGACTTCGCTGTTCTGCCCGTTCTAGCCTTCTCAGCCGAAAGATCTAATCTCAGTCCGACCCTCCTTCCGCACACGTACTTTTTTCGGCCACATATTCGACATCAAACCTCACAATCCCTTTCGTGGTCCATCATCGCCATCTAAACTTATCGAGCCACCATACCCTCGCCCCCAGGTGTGCAGTTTCACTTTGTTTCCAGCCTCCCTTCTCCCCCTGCAGTCTGACGGTCGGGTCTCTCCATATAATAGCAACATGGCGTGCGTCTCTCTCCGCTCCGGGCAGAGGCCCTCATAGAACCCCTCCAAGCACAAGCATCCAGGCAACCAGAAGCCTTTTCCGTTTCCCCCGTTTCCTTGCCACTGGCCCGTGCAGACCTTAACCCTACGCGAGGGCCGTCTGATCGGTCCCTCTTCTGTCTCCGGCAACGGAGCTACGGGTAAGCCTACAAAGCACAACCCGACTCGCTACCTCCGCTGACCTCTTTTTCCCCTCTCCTCATCGCTCGTCCTTCCCGTTTCTTTTCCCCTCGACATTCTCGCTCACTCCGTCCCGTGTTCTCGGCACACACTCGTTTATCACGCTCGCTACCGTTCGCTGTCGCGCTACGCTCGCTCTTCGTACTCTGTCGCTCTTTGATCTGCACGCACTCTTTTTTTCTTTTTCTTTTTCTGTTTCTTTTCCGTTGTGACACGCTTGACGCCGACACGGCTATTTACTCTTCTCCTATTCTTTCCATCAATCACACTCTCGTCGCGTTTGCACTTCCGACTTTGAACACACGCGTCGTCATAGCCCGGCTGCGCCGTTTCATCACACAATCGTGACTCTATCCTGGCAAGGTAGACCTCCTATAAAACCAACTCGAGTCTTCCGCGTGGACGCGCCTCTATCTGGCCCCGTTTGCGCCTCTGCGTATTCAATCTGGCGGCTACTCTTCTGACTAATTACGCGTCTTGGGACTTCCTGGGTATGGAGTGTCTGTATCCATTTTTGTATCCCGTTTCGTTTCATCACAAATTTATTGTCTACTTGCCTCCTACAGCCAAGGACCCGCTGTTCCCAATCGACAGCTCCTCTGGACTTCGTAGCCGCGCCAAGATCCCCCACCTCAATCTCGACCCGTCTTCCAAATACGGTCCCGGCGAGGACATATCCCTCGTAGCCGAATCGACAGTGTCCACGCCTAGTGCATCTATGTCCCCTAGGACACCTGGAGACACACCTCTTTCGGCCTCCACGGATGTTCCTCCGGATTCCCCGAATATGGACGAAGAAACAGTGGAAACCCCAGCAGAACCCCGATCAGCAACAACTACAGCAACGACCTCCAAGTCAAGGTCCGGGGAGCCCCGGGAGAAGCGCAAGCGATCGCGCGTTACCCCCGAGCAGCTCACACATCTCGAACGCTTCTTTGCAGCTGATAGGAGTCCGACAGCCGCGCGCCGCAGGGAGATCTCAGAGCTCTTGGGCATGCAAGAGCGCCAGACGCAGATTTGGTTCCAGAATAGGCGAGTGCATCCGCAGTGCGATTTTTGAGCGGTTGTTGTCATGGATATTGATTGTGTTTTTTTGTCCCCTTCTCTGCGAAAGCAGACGCGCAAAGGCAAAGTTGTTGGACGGCAAGAAGTCCAGACACCTTGGAAACGACTGGTCCGATACGCCGCCTGATACGCCGCCTCAGCTTAGTGCTGGATTCGAAGCTGACTTGCACAGTCTTATTCACGAAGATCAACGTAAGTCTGAACTGAGGTATATTGTTTACAATCTTTCCTGATTTCCTGATAAATTCAGCGATCGCAATCATCCCTTGTACCGATCTATCTATCGGGTCGTGGCGGCGCATTGCTACCGGGAAACACGATCTCGTCGCATATGTTTGCGAGGCCAAACGGTGCTTGACCTGGTTCATCCACTCCGCGGGATACGGATTTAAAATGGAGATCCCCTTCGACACTATCACACATACGGAGTTTCGTAATGCGGCCCCTGGCGAGGGCCTTGCGTCTTTCCACCTTTCTCAACCCCCTAACTTTTTCCTCGAAAATGTCTCTTCGCATCGCTCATCCGGCGGGATCGGTAGCGGGATCGTTAAGGTTTGGAAGAAATGCTCTGACTGGACGGAGGGGACGCAGGCTTCGCAAGTACTGCGTCACGACCTCATTGGGTCGGCGGTGCAACTTGCACACGTCCTTAGTGACCTTCGAGAGTATCGTCAACGGTCCAGCATCTCTCTGCTGAGTCCTTCAGCCTATAGCTCAGGCGGTATGCTCAGTACTCCAACTTCAGCCTCGCCAACCACGATGCAGATTCCCCAGCCCCCTCTCGTAGGCCTGCAGGCGGAGGCTTTCCACCAGCGACCATCGTTCATGGGCCATTCAAGGAAGCGTTCGAACTCGGGGCCGCCGGCTCTCACGCGTATAGCTCCCCCGTCATATTTAGAGACCCTCTCATCGGTTAGCCCTGTGGCCGAGACTGCCGCTTCGCATCCCTACTCTGCGGGATACACGTCTACTTCGTTCAACCGGCCATCTCAGATGTCCTCGTACCCGTACGGACAGCGGGTACTCTCTGACTACATGCCGACCGCTATACACACATCGCTGCAGCAGACCATGCACGAGCAAAACGTATCCGATTACAGTAGCATTCCCATCTCACATGGGGCGTCGCAGCGGCCTTTCTCATCCGGACCTACCACTACGCAGTTCTTCCCAGCGGGTGACCGAAACACACCTCCTTTTCAACTCAATCTGCGCCAGCCCTCGAGCATGCAATCGCCGCACGGCGTGACGCCGTCCCCGCCTTTGATTTCCCCCCCTTATGGCGCGGATTCATCGATGGGTCTTCAGGGGTTGTCGTACTTCGGGCAAGGCGAGCCACAAGGTCAGGGAGTGAGGAGTAGTCCAAGTCATGATCAGAGCTCGCTAGCCGGCGCCTTTGGATCTGCTTCCTCGTCCCCTTCGGATATCCTCTCACCTTCACAACAGATGTGACATCGAAAATTCAGTTCGAGGAGCAATGAAAGGTCCGACAACCCCCACTCTTGTTTTGCACTCTTTTGCACCATCAACTCCTTATCGCACGCGCTTATCATATACCCCTCAAATATCTGCTGGTCTTCTTGCTCCCTTTGTTTTCTTCGTGCTTCCGTCGTACAGAGCAACGGTCTTGGCTTTTTCCCCCCCGTCTTTTGTCTCGTGATATACAGGTCTCACCTCCATTCCTCTCCCAGTCGACTAATCCACATAGTTCATACCGCACGCAATTATCAAAAGTCGATCGTTCCTTTATACCAGTATGTGTTGATCACCACTTCCGTAGCCATCTGTAGCCATCAGTTTCTCGTAGTATACCTGGTCCCATGTGTCCCAAAATGTTATAACACCGAAATAAGCAAAAAATTACACATTCAGCCTCTAACAATACTTCATTACAAGCATTTTCGGACCTGATTGCAGCCTCATTCAAGCCAAGAGTCTAAATATGCATTACCGACGAGCTGCAAATGGTATGGTCCGGAAGTAGTTGCCACGTTACACAAGCTCGCTTCGTTCATGACGGACACGCTTCCAACACGCTACGCTGACCGATCGACGGCTCCTGAAGTGCATATAAATTGCATGGAGTCTGTTCTCTGATCGTGCCTCAAACCATACCCGCGAGAGCAAGTAGGCGCTTCCATCCTGCGGAGAAGCAAGACCATGACGCAAGGGGCGCTGCAGCACGACTCGAGCAGACTTATCTTTGTCTCCCCACTCTCCACGCCTTTACACGCTAGAACGAGACTCCAGGCAGCACGCGGCGGGGGTGATGATGGGCATCCTGCGAGAAAACCGCGACGGAAGGGAAGGTATGACAAACATAGCGATTATCGTCGTCTTAAAACCGCATCTTCGTGTCTTCCTTGGGCAATTCTTAGATTCGCCGAGTTTTGCCATTGGATGTGGAGGCACAAGATGTCTAAGATGCATCGAACAGCGACCGGGGCTTGCACTGATATGCCAGGCAAGCGAACTCGTCGTTGGCACACTATAATACACAGAGGGTCTTCTGCGAGAAGGTAAGCTCCTGAGTCGGGAGCACAGTAATTCCGACACCGGGACTTTCGAACGACGAGCCGAATTCTGAATGCTTGGGAAACCCCGAAGCCAGTCCTCAGTGAGCTAAATCCGCTTATGTCAATACAAGAAGATGAAAGACCACGGGTTTTCAGGAGAACAGCATTTTTATACCGTGGAGGAATCCGAAGAGCGAGGAATGCGCAACGCAGTGAAAAGGCCACCGAAACGTGGAAAACGCAAGGTCCGCGACTTAACGGCTCCGTCAATCGGGAGTCAGACACCTCTCAACGTCAGAGCCAAAGAGAGCGGATCGTCCCTTCGTCTGAATACGGCGGTGAAGGATCCGGTAAAAAATGCAGATAGGAAAAGAAAATGTGGAAATTTCTCAAGGAGGTGCATTGTCCGGCCTCGCGAAGACGCTCCTGCTGATAATGTTGCCAATCCGAACTGTGATGATCGAAGCTCTCTGAAGGGCGATGTCGGAGATGTTGCTTGGAAACGGAATCCAAGACCCTCTAGACTTCGGGAAGAAATGAGGTATTAATGAGGTCGAGACTATAGCAGCGATCTTGAAGAATCCAAGGGTAGAGAAACGAATCACAAGCAAATAGAGGAGCGTGGGTACCCGTACGCGTGGTAGAAAAAATATGAACTAGTCAATTCGCATCTCATTGTCATCGTCTATGTCTCTCTGGAAGGCTCCTCCTTCAGGTAACCCAACATCTAGTGCACGCACTAGCTGGCCGGTCCTAGCCAAGACTGCACGGCGCATCTCATTGTGAACGACCTTGCCTGCATCGCACGCAAGTCTAAAGATTTCCTCGAAGCGGTCTGCATGGAGGCGAGTTTCGAGAGTCACGAGCGTGACCTTGCCTGTCCGAGGCATAACGGCTGTTGTAAGATGGGGCACGTCATTTTCCTCTAGGGTCGTCAGATCCAGGAGCGGGTGTGTCGCATGCACACCACTGGATACGGCGCAGACGTAGTCAAATAGGGATATACCGGCAGTGATGAGTGCAAGCGCCGTCGCATTGATAGATGCGCTCAGGAGACCACCGTCTTGTTGCAGTACTTGAACAAAGATATCTATTTGTGACCGAGGGTAGAGATGGACCTGGATGACAGGTTCAAATGTTGACTTGATGACAGCGGCGAATTCCAAGATGCGTCTGGGGGATGATGGTGCGGTTAGTAAGGACTCTTAGCAACAAAGCTCTACATGTGAAATGAAAGCTCACTTGTCGTTTCTGGATCGTTTTCTTCGTTCGCCGGTGCTAAATGAGGCGATGTTGACTTCAACATTGATGTACGCGCGATTATGGATTGTTTGAGCGCGATTCTTCGCCTCCCTTGGACCAAACACCGTCACAAGAATTTGAGTGAGGCCCTGTGAGACCATAGCAGACCCATCCGCTTGTCCACGTACGGAGAGGTCAATATTGAAGTCGCGTAGCTCGTGCTGCCTACGCCCGTCAGACCGATAGCCTCCATCATTGAGAATTTCGACACGGGATGCCTGGTAATAGTTGTGATTAGTTCACAAGTAACGCGACAATTTTAAAGAAAGAAAAAAGAAAGAAAAAAGAAAGAAAAAAGCGATCTGACCATGTCGTTTGAGTCGAAGAGACGTCGGACGCCAAATCGGGCCAGTCGCGTCGAAGGCGCGTCGTGCCACGCGTCTCTTCGAGGCGGATGGCGATGAGCTCCGAAACCACACAAGTAAAGCAGCAGACTGAGGCTCCAACGACTAACCTCGCCGATGCAGCCCTCAAGTCGGCCTCGTCGCTCATGCGCCTTCAGCTGCTTTCGCGGCTTGTCACATTTGCGCTTAACCAAGCCCTCGTACGGTTTGCTTCTCCCGACGTTTATGGCACCGTATCAATTCAACTCGAGCTCCTTCTCAACACCATACTCTTCCTCAGCAGAGAGGGATTTAGGAATGCTCTTTTGAGGGCGAATGTAAATAGCAAGGAACAGAAGGAACCCTCTTTGCTTGTCTCGAACATAGCATTATTACCAGTGTATTCTGGGATCCTTGTCTCCTCCCTGACGTCGGCTGTGTACGTCTACTCCGCTTCCGGAGCAACAAAGGAGCAGCCTTTCTTCAATCTTACTGTACTCGTGTACACAAGTGCAGCTGTTCTGGAATTGTTTAGCGAGCCAATGCATATTAGGTACGTGGCTTACATATTTTGACACGTATGAAACTGAAGTTTGTGGCAGATCTGTTCAGTCGCTCAATTCTGCCGTACGCGTCAGAGCAGAGGGTAGTGCGGTCATACTCAAGAGCATCATAACGGTCACGATTCTTGTTTATGATTCATCGTCTAGGGGCTTGGGAAACCTTGGTCTGGCAGCCTTCGCCCTCGGTCAACTTTCATACTCAATAACTTTACTTCTCGTCTACGTCACTGAGTTCGGGAGATCAACATCATTCATTCTCCGTCGGTCAAGGAGTGGCCGTCTCGAGTCCGACAGGTGACCTCCTACCCCTCTTGACAACGGGACATTAACTCAATAGACACCATAGCTCTGTAGAAACACCAATGCTGAGACGCTTGACATCAAAAGCCCGCTCGTTCTTCGATGAAAATTTGCTCGAAGTTTCTTTGGCGATGACCGCGCAAGGGTTCATGAAGCACATCCTGACTGAGGGAGACAAGGTAGCTACGTTGCCCTCGGCAGTTCGCTTCTTCTGATTAAGCCAATTTCACCCCAAAGATAATTATATCGCGTATCAGCCCTCTCAAAGATCAAGGCGGGTATGCTGTGGCAAACAACTATGGTAAGTTCTCCATTTCGCCGAGGCGCCGGCCTCTCCGTCCTCTCCGTGTTGAATTGTGTTCTCGGCCAGGCGCCCTAATTGCACGCATCTTCTTCCAGCCAATCGAGGAAACGTCACGGCTCTTCTTCTCGAGGACACTTTCTTCGAGTAATCCTGGAGTTCTAGATGCTAGCGCTCTCCAGTCGTCGCTGACACGCTTAGGCTCACTGCTGCTTATTTACAGCCACTTCAGTCTTTTCCTGCTAAGCCTCGCATCACCATACTTGAGATTGGTGCTGTCCGTAATACTTCCACCGAGGTAAGCAAGTTCAGATTAAACTCAATCTCAGATCGTTGGATAAAGCACTCCCTAGTTAGATACTTGAACACGAGTGCACCAGCCGTGCTATCCGCTTGGGTGTGGTATATTCCTGTGCTGGCGGTAAATGGTGTCCTCGAGGCCTTCGTCTCCAGTGTTGCATCATCAAAGGAACTGGCTAGACAGTCCCAGTACGTCCCTGGTTTATCGCGATGAGGCACTCTTCCATGCTCATTTCTCTTCGCAGGTGGATGGCTGGTGCTTCCGTGGCGTACATTACGCTCACAATCGCTCTATACAGTTTCGGGGGACTTGGGGATACGGCCGTCGTATATGCGAACATTGCAAATTTAGTTGCTCGGATTCTTTATTGCTCGCAGTATATCTCCTCGCTCGTCCATAGGCATACAAATGCGGAGAACATTATCAAAATGTTATCGCGGAAGGACGTATTCCCTCCGTTTTCCATTATGCTCACATTTGTGGCTGCAGGAATCGTCACGCGTCTCAGTGCCCAACTTTTTGACGTCGAAAGTATCGCGAGGTCCGCGGGACGAGGGGTCCTAAGATCACGACCATGCATTCTTCATCTCGGCGTCGGCGCATCATGTGGACTTGCTCTATTTGCTATATGGTAGGTTACTCCTATGCAGATGTATCGAAAGCAATCAGCTGATTCTTCTTCACAGTTTCCTCGGTGAGAGGGACCGCGTGCAGCAGTTTATGTCCTTGATTTTCCCCCGGTCGCGGAAAAAGACCCAGTAGTTATCCTACCTTCAACTCATGATCATCTATTCCACTTTTCCCTCTTTCCATTCTTGACCATGTACTTGAACAATATCTCTGTGCTGCTTAGTTTTATCTTTTCCTGAGCAGAGGTGGCGAAAGCGAAGGAAAATACATATAAAAATAAACTTTGCAAAGCAGTGATCGGCGCGCGCATAGGCTTCCGCCTCGCGCGCCGCCGTCGTCCTCGAGGTACCTGAAGAACTATGGGCGCAAACGAGTCGCGCCAAAATGTCAGCGCCGCGCAGGATGTCCCAGAAGATTACTATGCACTACTCGAAGTGAACGAGGACGCGACGGTGGACGAAATCAAGCGATCCTTCAGGAAGCTCGCGCTCAAGCACCACCCGGACAAGAACTACGACGACGTGGAGGCGGCGACGAAGCGATTCGCAGCGATTCAGCAAGCGTACGAGGTACGGCTGTTCTACTTATCCTCCTTCTGCAATGCAAGGAGCTCACTGACACCAGGCCGGACACGGCTGTCGCCCATAGGTTCTAAGTGATGACCAGGTGCGTTCTCTGCATTGAATTGCGCATATAAGCAGACATTAATGTTGTGCTAGGAACGCGCTTGGTATGACTCGCATCGCGCCTCTCTTGTGCCCGAGCCTGATGCCGAGACCGTCTTCGAGGAGGTCCGGCGGGGCAGCGGTGGCGGACGATCGGGCGATCGTGGACTCACCGTGCGGCACCTCGCGCCTTTCTTCAATGCGTCAAATTGGACTGGATTCGACGACAGTGATACTGTACATCCCATTCTTTGGTCGGATTTACTATGATAGCTAACGTGACAAAATATAGGGCTTCTTCACACTATACCGTAACCTCTTCAACCGCCTCGCCACCGATGAATGTACATTCACCTCACATACTCTATCCGATTATCCATCATTTGGGACCTCCACCTGGACCTGGAGTGGACCCGCCGGACGTAAAGCGGGAGGCACTGGCGCGAAGGAGGGAGCGCGCTACTTCTACAACTTCTGGCTTGGGTTCGTCACTGCGAAGGACTTCATGTGGGTTGAGGCATGGAACGTCAACGAGGCACCCGACCGTCAAGTCCGCCGCCTGATGGAGCGCGACAACAAAAAAGCGCGCGAAGCGGCTAGGAAGGAGTATAACGATACAATCCGGGTCTGTATATGCTTAGTCTGTCTTCTATGAGATGAAATTGAGAGGGTTCTCTCCCGCAGTCACTGGTGACGTTTATCCGAAAGCGGGATCCGCGATACAAGTCGCATATCGCGCAGCAGGCCGCTCTCGCCGCGACGAAGGCAGCCACACCGCGCGGCGGCTCTGGCACCTCTACACCGTCCTCATCAAAACCTAAACCCGCCGCCTCCACCTTCGTCCCACAGGCCTGGCAAGCCGTTGACGCTCTGTCAACCGCCCCCGATGCGGGAGACGAGTGGGCCGCTGCAGAGGGTGCGCGCGTGCGTAACACCATCGGTGGCGGCGAGGAGGACTCGGAATCTGAAGACGGCGCTGAGGCATTCGAGTGCGTGGCTTGTCGGAAAACGTTCCGGAGCGAGGCGGCGTGGGACAGTCATGCGCGGAGCAAGAAGCATTTACGGGAGATGGAGGCACTCCGACAGGAGATGCTGGCAGATGAGGAGGAGCTGGGACTTGCAGAGTCTGAAGCGGCGGAGGACGGGCAGGGAGTGAAGGAGGACCGAGAGGAAGAGGAGAGTGGGTCAGAGGATCAGCCGCCTGCGAGCCCAGAAACTGTCGAAGGGAACGTCGTAAACGGGGATGCACAGGCGGCTACATCAACTGATTTCGTCGGGCACGAAGTGGACTCAGACCCAGACCCGGACTCACGTCCAAAATCCCGCCGAAAGAAAGGCGGGAAAGCTCCTAAAATGGTTGTTCCTCTAGATACCATACTCAACGGAGACAAAGATGATGAAGCGGAAGCGGAGGCGGATACGAAGCCCGAACTTTCGAAGAAGGAAAAGCGTCGCGCACGGGAGGCCGCTAAGAAAGTGCGCTCAGAGGCTGAGGCGGCAAATGCATCTGCGCAGCTGGTATGTCCTCATATATCAGTTTTTTTCTGTACTCACGTCCTAACGATGTCCCTTAGATATGCAATGTATGCGAAATCTCCTTCCCTTCGCGTACAAAGTTGTTCGAACACATCAACAAGACGGGACACGCGTCAGCCACTCCTGCATCAGACGCGCCCGGGGCACACGGGCGCACGAAAAAAGGTGCGAAAGGCAAAAAGCAGTGACCACATTCATGGACTGCGAAATAGCAATATATTATGTAGAGTAGCGTGTGGATGCCTAGATATGTTTGCGATAATGAGAGACGCGTACGGTCTATGAGGTGAATTAGGCGCCGAAGGTGCTTTCGTCGCGCTCCCGGCTTAGGCGTGCTGCGTATGTTCTGCTAACGATGTTGACTACAAAAATAATGAGATTATCTTACATACATAAAGAAAGTAACGCAGACGTACAGGCTTCCATATACCTTTCCATACACCTCGAAAGGCACGTCTGCGTTTCGATTCGTCAGCACTGAGGACATACAATCGACAGCACACACATACCTCCTCCGAACTAGACAACGACGTGCTTGGTTTCGTGATGCATTTCGAAAAGCATTTTTCGTTTATTTTCTAGGAGCAATATCAATGTCCTGTAAAACTCATATAGCTATGAAACGAGAAAACATACGTTGATGAGCTCTTGTGCACCATTTAAGGCGAGCTCGTTGCGGATCTGAGCCATGAACTTTTCCTTACGCGCCTGCATGTCTATCATCCACATGTCAGACACATCTATAGCTCAGAGGAAAAGCACGCATGCCACGGCACCTGCAGAAGCGACAGTGGGCGCGCCTGGCGCGGAGGGACTCGACGACGACCCAAAGAACGAGGACATTTCCTTTCCTTTTGATTCCCTTCAATGACAAGTATCTGAGCGACAGAGAAGTAGTACGTACTAGCTGGGTAAACTCGAGAATGTAGAAATGAAGCAACGCTTGGGAATCCAAAGTCCTGAATTTTCCCGTCAAATCGTCGACGAGTCCCACGTGACCAGGCAGAGGATCGTCGTGCGCCGCCAATCCTCTACGGTCTCCCATCACGCTCTCAAGCCAGAATGTCCGACGCGCGCGCGCTCCTCCGCGCAAAGCGCCAAGAGTCGGAAGCGCACATCGTACACCCGTATGCAGCGTACAACTCCGCCGGCCAACTGCGCTGCTTTGCATGCGGTGTGCCCGTGAAGAGCGCGGCAATGTGGGAGGGCCACGTCGGCAGTAAAGCGCACCGCGTTGCGGTGCGGAAGTTGAAAGCGAAGGAAGAAGAGGGGAGGGAGAGGCAGCTGAAAAGGATGGGAAAGAGGAAGGCGGAAGAGGGAGTTGACATGGACGTCGATGCGGAGGAGAACGCTACGAGCGCGAAGAAGAGGAGAACGAGCTTCGAGCCTGACGGAACGCACACAAACTCAAATCAACAACCTACCAACGCCTCAGGCTTCCCTGCCGACTTCTTCTCGGACCCATCACAGGCGCCTGTTATCTCTGCTGCCGATGAAGAGGAAGAGGAAGGAAACGCGTCTGCACAGACAGCAGCGACAGCGGACAAAACTAAATCGCAGATTGACCTTGAATGGGAACAGTTCCAGGCATCGTTACTCGCACAGAGCGCCGCAACAGAGGAGCAAGAGGACGATCGACGGGCAGCATTCGACCGCGCGACAGTCGCTGCAGAGGCAGAGCTTGCACCTAGCGGTGCGGAGGGGTTTCCGCCGGCAGTCGTCGCTGACGCGAACGGGGTAGAAGAGAAGAAAGAGGAGACGGAAGAAGAAAAAAGAAGGCGGAAGGAACAAGACGAACGCGAGCTGATTATGGACCGACTGGTAGAGGAGGTGCGTTCACGCTTTGTTCATTTTTGCCGGCGTCTTAATGATGTATCGACAGGAACGTGCCCAAGAGGAGGCGGATGAACGCGTCGGACTGTTGAAGGCACGCGTCGAGGCGCTGAAACGGGCGCGCGACGCGAAACGGAAAGCAAAATAGCTCAATACAAGCTGTATTATCTACTCTACAATATTATTCCGACTCCTCTTTTTTCAACCAGCCCGTCCAGTCGAGCCCGTTCTTGTGCACCATCATGAGGCCCATGACAACTGGCAAATACCACAGCGACGCATAAAATAGTTTGCGCGCGGTCTTCTCGCTGTTCCCACCTACTTGCCAGAAGGTATACGCGTGCCGGACGCAGATAAGATTGGGCACGAGACTGGTCAACGCGAATCCCCAGTCGGTGAGTCCACTGAGGGGAAAGAGCACGCTGCATATTGGCACGAGCAAAAATGCATGCCGAAGCGCAACAGCAGCGTTCCGCATAGGGGAGATAACGCTGAGCATGCGATAACCCGCCTGAGCATATGACCCGCGCACAAGGAACGAGAGCGAGTTGAAGTGCGGGAACTGCCAACTGAAGAGCAGCATGAAAAGCGCGAGAGGCGCGAGTGGGTTGTCTGCGAGTGCAGGCGGGAGCGAGGAGAATGGGAGGAAAAGGTGTATAGGATAGTCAGCGGAGGGGAGGAGGTGGCCTCCGCAGGCGGTCCAACCCATGACTGGCGGGACACCGCCAACAACGGCGCCGACCCAAGTGTTCGCGATGCTGTGTCGCTTCAAGTACGTATACGCTCCCGAATATAATGCAATATTAGCCACACCAAGGAGCGCCGTTGTAGGGTTGACACAGAACCATAACAAAGCCGGGCCTGCGATGCCCGTAACAGCTGCAAACCCAGTAGCATGCAGCGGCGAGATCGCTTTCCTTACAAGTGGTCGGTTACGGGTACGCGCCATCTGAGCATCGAACGGGACCTCTTGGAGCTGGTTGAGCGTGTTAGCCGAGGCAGAACAGAGTGCGGTACCGAGCGCGGTCGCGAGGAGGACGGGCACGGTCGTCGGTAGTGGGGAGAGCGCAACGGAGGACATGGCGGTTAAGACAATGAGCACAGATAAGCGGGATTTTGAGAGTTGAGAGTAGATGGTGAGGAGACGTGGAAGGGTAAGGGCAGGAATGGGACGATAGGCGACTACGGAAGGCGAGGGAGGATAGGACGTCTGGAGTGCGAGGGTGTTGAGGACAGTTTCCGACGGCAGGGATACAGCTGGGACCGTAGCTTGAGAGACGACATCGCGTCGAGGTAGATGCTGACGTCGACGAAGGACCGCAGACCACTGGTCATTTCTCCAAAAATACGACGTGAATGCCGCCGACACTATCGTCGAGCTACGGCGCGCCCCTAGTGACGGTAAAATTGAAGAATTTGAGAGACATTGCGTCCGAAGGGTACTCCGAAGGATTGTGGACATCCTCACATCCCTGGAGAAATGGTCAGTTCATTGCTCATTATTTTCTCGATTGCTTATTGAAGACGCACCTCGACGTTCCTCGACGTCCTGCTCGATGAGCTCGACAGGCGCTTCAGCAACCTGCTAGACTGTATTCGTGGGAACTCCTAGTCAATTCGGACTATGTAGTACTGTTTCAAAGTCTTTCTTAGAATCTTACTTACTCTTACTTGCTCTTATTACTCTCACAGTATTAATGTCCTCTAGTGAACCTGCCCTCGGGCTCTCATCCTTGTCCGACTATCGACGCTATGGCCGTCAGATGATCATCGACGGTCTCGGGCTTCCCGGTGTGCACCGACTCTGCGCGATTATTCCATCTCGATAATGACAATAAACTATCTACTCTGCGGGACATGGCCATAACCAGCGCAGGTGAAACTCCAGAATGCGTCTGTGCTGGTTGTCGGTGCGGGAGGCCTTGGGTGCCCTGCACTGCAGTATCTTTGCGCGGCAGGTATTGGTGTGTGCTCATTCCCTCTTACGACATTATACGGTTTCCTGAGGATATATTATGCTTGTGTACAGGTCGGATTGGCATCGTCGACCACGACGTTGTTGAGATCTCCAACCTGCAGCGTCAAGTTCTTCATTCTGAACCAAGTCTCGGTATGCCAAAGGTAGACTCCGCCGCTCAAGCACTCAAGAGGTCCTTCTTCCCTTTACTTGCGCCTTTCCGCTGCTAATATTTCATAAAACAGGCTAAACAGTACGGTGCGCGTCGATGCGTACAACCACTCCCTCGATCCCTCCAATGCAGAGCGTATTTTGTCTGAGTACAATGTCATCCTTGACTGTACAGACAACGCTCCCGCGCGCTACCTCCTCTCCGACACCTGCACCCGTCTCGGTCGGCCACTCGTTAGCGGCGCAGCCCAGCGGCTCGATGGCCAGCTCTGTACATACAACCTGCCTCTCGATCCTCAAGCACAAAATGGAGTCAATGAGCATGGCCCATGCTATCGCTGTCTCTTTCCGACACCGCCTGCACCGGAAATGGCAGGAAGTTGTGAAGAGACGGGCATCCTGGGTGCGGTTACAGGTGTCATTGGCTCGCTACAAGCGGTCGAGGCAATAAAAATTATATCTGGTCTTCACGGTACGGCATCCTCTCTCTATACCCTTCTCTTCTGTTTCCAACAAGTCTGTTTCGTAGACGGCAAACCCTCGCTTCTTATCTACTCTGCACTTGCGTCCCCTCCTTTCAGAAGCATCAAGTTGCGCGCACGCCGGCAGAACTGTCCCGCGTGCGGAGACGAGGGCAAGAAGCTCGGAATGATCTCTGAGCTCGATTACGTTACCTTATGCGGTGGGCCTAGACCAGACTGGGTGCAACGCGGACTGGTCACTGACGACTCTCGAAGGCGGATTAGCGCAAAGGTAAGCTGGCCGTGAAATATTTCTGCTATTCTGCGAAATTGTGAAATTTTCGCATTTTGTAGGAATTGAGCCAGCGGCTTGAAACCGATAAGCATTCAGTACGAATACTGGACGTACGGAACCCCGTCGAATTCGGTATTTGCCATCTGCCGCACTCTCAGAGTACGTTCATGCTTCTATCTCCCCAAGAGTTCTTCCCCCAAGGCTTAAATTTATCTCAGACATACCCTTGTCAGAGATCGTCGCCGCGCCCTCTTTATATATCTCCCCAATGTCAGAGACAGAGACTACAGATGGAAAGATGCTGCTGGCAGGAGAAAAGACAAAGCACACGCTTACAGTTCTTGTCTGCCGTCTAGGAAATGACTCTCAGATTGCCGCTGACGCACTGATTGACAGCAACTGCACTGGGGTTGTAGACCTTGTCGGGGGTCTCAGGAGCTGGGCGACGGACGTCGATCCGAAGTTTCCTTTATATTGAAAGAATCGAGTGTTCTTACATATTATCATAATTTGTCGGTTCTTCTGTTTCAATATTTCGTGATCTCAATCTCTGTCACGAAATGTAACAGGAGCCGCGGAATGTTAATAGTGAGTTCGTGAGAGCTTAAACGTGACAACAAAAAATGATGATTGAAAAAGTAGAGCTCGTGCTTTATATTACAGATGCGGTGAAATGAAGGGATACATACACAAAATGAAAGTAAAACTGAATCGCAAAACCGAGAGCAATCATGTTAACCCAATAGATATCAGAAGTCAGAAGCAAAAGGACGAAAACATACGAAGAATACAAGATTCCCAAGCGACTATGCGTGTGCAGTTATAGGCTGAACACAAGGCTGAACACAAGTCACTGACATCCCATGTTCGAGAATTTGGAATAGACCCGAAGCGACGCTGACCGAGCCATCCAGGGTCCGTAACTCGTCTGAAAATTCTAGCTGCTTCACGGATATCTTTCCAGAAATTTTACGCCGGAGCCGCGTCCAGGAGCCTTCTCGATGTAGTTTGTCCGACAAGGTAACAGGTTTGCTATCGGCCTCAAGCTGAATGGTCGGGCTTTGGCACTGACTCTTCGTAGTGTGACTCGAGTCCTTAAAGTCAGGTGAGAGCATATCCGTAGTAAGAGTCAAGTCCGCCTCGGAGAAGGAGGCGTTGAAGTCAATACAAGAGAATGATTTGACAAGCTCTCCGGCGGATCTCCTCTTCTTGACTCCAGAGGAATTGTTCGCATTTGAGAATCCCAGCCTTCTGAGCGAATGGAGCCAAGATAAATTCGGGGTGCCGCTTAAGACGGACAGTTGACCGATTTCTTGCGCGGAACAGATAGTTGGCATTTCGGCTGGTGCAGAATCGGCTTCACCGGCACGAATATAGTCTTCTAAATTGCAGAGGCCCGCAGTGAATGTCGCACAGCTCGAGAGTCCACCAGAGTCGAAGCGCATACTTTGTGTAGCAAGCATATTTCTTTTCTGTGTCCGAAGCGAGGGCCTCCTGGCCGGACGGTGATCAGCCGTGTCACTTCCAGTACTGAAGGCCTCGTTTGTCGGTGTCGCAAAATTCGCTCCAACAGCAGCCAGCATTGGCGGCCGCTCTCGTAATCCCAATCGTGCCTTATCCAGCTCCTCGTCCAGTTCAATCCGCTGAAACATCGCATGTCCACGGGAGTCGCGCACGTAAAGACTTTCGCGCACAATTGAGTCGGAAACTTCCCGTCGCGCAGCCTTGGCGCGCAAGGGCAAGCCGTGCGCCACTAGTCAGACCCTGACTCGGAAGCTGCAGCGTCAGGTCACCTAAAGTTCCTAGTGCACCCCGCCAGCGACGAATACCGCCAGGAAACCCGGTTGAGAGACGACAAGGTGCCTGGTCTGTCGGAGTGACGATTTGAATAATAGGGATGAGCCGATGTGAGGAGGCTACCGGACTTCGAAGTGACGAGAAAAAGGAGGTGAGTGATACGGATGCACGCATCTTCGGCAAAGAATATGTGCGTGGAATCTGGGGGAGCTCGAGATGGTCAGCGACAGAGAGGCGTCAGCCGTAGATTGAAATTATTTAGTACTAAATAGGAAGATTTACCAGAATAAGAAGGTAAGGGGCGTGAGACTTGGTTTGCGCGAACTTCCGAGTCACCGCTTGTGACTCGACCACATTCATTTCGAACGTATAAAACCCAATAGAACTCCAGAAGTCTCAAACAACTGCAAAATCCGTTTCCAACATGCCAAGGAAGATCTTTGGACCACCCGCAGAGGCTCTTGCCTCTCTTTCTCCAGAGCAAATCACTTTCATACAATCTCTCCCGAAAGCCGAGTTACACGCTCATCTGAATGGATGCATCCCCTTGTCTTGTCTGCAGGAGCTGGCTAGTAAATATATTGAAGAGCCAAGTACGGCACCATCCAGCGTAGTCGATGATGGTATCGACAAGCTTCGGAAGGGCGTGAGCCTCGACGCAATAGGCGACTTCTTTGGCTTGTTCACCGCAATCTACGCATTAACTTCTACGCGTGAAAACCTCGCTTTTGCTACGCGCGCAGTTCTGCTAGACTTCCTCGGCGGAGCTGACAGACAGTGCGCATATTTGGAGCTCCGGAGTGGTCCGCGTGCAACTCCGAATATGACTCGTATGCAATACGTGGAAACTGTCCTTGATGAGATCGAAAAATTTCCCGAAGACGAGGTAGCATATATACTTGCTCTGGACCGTAGAATGTCCTCCGAGGTGGCAAGGGAGTGCATCGACATTGCGATCACGCTCAAGAATGCCGGTCGACGCATTGTTGGCGTAGACCTCTGCGGCGATCCACTGGTAAGCATAGAACTGCTTCTCGATCCCTTTACTGACGGCTATTCAGTCAGGAGATATGAGAACCTTCTCTGTACATTTTCAAAAAGCAAAGGCTGTTGGCCTAGGGGTGACTCTGCATGTGGCCGAGGTATCCTTACTTTCATTTACCGCCATTCTGCTCCCTGGTCTCATTTCCTTCAAGACAGAGTCAAATACACCGGAGGAAACAATGCAGCTCCTCTCGTTGAAGCCAGATCGGCTGGGTCATGCTACTTTTCTGGACGAGGAGGCAAAGAAGTTTGTGCTTGATAATGAAATTGCCATAGAAATATGCTTGACTTCGAATCTCCTGTATGTCCCTCGTCGTAGATATCATTCCCATCGCTCCCGCGGGCTTACCCTATCAAACGCTCTAGATGCAAGACTGTAAAAAGTCTCGAAGATCATCATCTTAACTACCATTTCAACCTTAACCACCCTGTTGCGATATGCGTGAGCGAATCAAATATCGATTTTGTTTACGCGCCACTCATATTATTCCGCGTTCTCAGACGGACGACACACTGCCTTTCCGAAATTCTCTCCTCGGAGAATATGCCTTGCTTCTGGCAGAGAAGCCTATAGGCCTGGAGTTGAAAGAAAAGGACGTCCGGACCATCGCGAAGATGAGCATGGATAGCAGGTTCGCTGTGATGAAGAGACATTATCAATAGATACCGGAAGATCATGGCCTCGACCCCTTCGTATACGAGCTAAAGATGCCCGGTCTGGACCTTCAGGCTTGCAATCATTTAATTGCCTCTCACAGCATATATCACGGTTAGCTTTCTCATCGAACCATTCAGACATCCGGACGCTGCTACAGACTCTAGTCGGCCAGGGCGACGTTCTCTGGCGCAAAGTGCTTCCGTCACTGGTATCAAGGTGAGCGTAGCTACCGCTTCAGACTTTCATAAAGTCGGCGCATCATGATTAGCGTTTGTGGTACTTGGATTGCCCAAAATATAGATACCGAGATGACTACAGTATACGAGCTGAGCTCGTTTGAAAACACGCGTTTGTCCAATGAATTCAAATAACGCAAAAAGGGAGGTGTATTGTCCGTCCAAGGAGTCGCTCAGCAAATTGTGTCCGTACTACTAATTGCTCTAGTTATACCATGGGTCATCTACAGAACTCATGGATGCTTCACGCTACTCGAGCTGCGCTCAACTCAGCGACATCAACCGCAAGGACGCCGGCGACTGATGGTAGGACGTGCACTCTTGAGTACGTACAAACGAAAACCATCTTTGTACACCAACGCGGCCAGCGGAAGAGGCTCAATCTGGACAATTGGACAACGAAAACTTATGGAGACTCAGGTATCCTTTATGCCCAGAATCTATACTTATACTGTGGTTCCATGGACAGCGACGAATCCATGCGCATACGCGATGAAATTGTCATCGAGCTGTGAAGGTCAAGTCAGTATGCGGCTAAACGGGAGAGAAATATTTGGTTGGGAAGAGTCAGAATCGAATGAAGTCCGCAGCGAGACAAGCTCTTGGTAGTCTAACATGCTAATTTATCGATGAGGCCTGAGGCCCATCATGAACAGCAAAGGGGATGTAATGAACAACCAGCTTACCGTATCGTCAAATTCTCGCCTTGAATAATTTAATGTTATAGAGAGAGGTAACCGAAACTCCGAAACCAATATCAGGAGGGAGGCCTAGGGTTCAACCGTGGTTGTCGTTGCGAAAGAAAAAGTTTTATCTTGATCGTGACCTTCCTCACTTGACATCATTTCGCACGGCTGAAACGTACGTAAGTAAATGGTCTCGTACTCCTTAAGCGCTTTATTACTGCGGCGAGGGCTATTGTTCAGTCTCGCGATGCTTGTTGGCCTCGACAGCGGTCTATATTGCTACCCGTCTTTTCTTGCTTGATATCCCCTTCGCTCTACTTTTAGCCGCGTGCCGTTTTCACTTGCTCTCATTCATATACCCTTTACGAAACCTGATCGCGATATCATCCTTCGCATTGTGTCCTTCTGCTACTAGGTGAAGCTATTGCAATGCACAGCTCGCCTCCGGTACAGAAGAGATCGCACCCTCTCTCTTTATCTCCAGTCCGTAGTGGGAACAACGTCTCAACATCCACTACCTCTTCAAAGGAAACTATAGAGCCTATCACGCCAGTTGAAACCGACGAGCAGTTCATTGACCGGCTATGGCAGCAGGTTCGATCGAAGGGAAAGGGATCGGTCGATATCCCAATCCCAGCGGAAGAGGGAAAGGAGAGGACAAAACCAGTTGCTGAACAAGGTGTGACAAAGGTGCCTAAACCGACGGTACCCCGGCTCTCCCGTCGTGCATCATTGTAAGCGTCGGTATTCTTCACCATACGCTTCGTGACGTTGAGTTGACGTTCCAATCTGGTCAGAACTTTTCGAGACTCCCCTGATGGAAGAAGCACTCTAGCTATCCTCAATCTGCCCGGCGTTCAGAAATCTGACGTGCATGTCAGTTTCCAACACAAACGTCTCATCGTTTCGTATAAGTCAGTGGAGGAGACCGAGAAATGGGAGCTTGATAAAGTCATCCAGGAGACGAAGGAGAGGCGATGCGTACGGGCCATACCATTGCCTGAAAGCATTCGGGTGAGTCCCGACTACGATCAACCAATGTAACTTCCAAATTGATAGATCTCTCATCGGGTAATTCCAATACAGCCTGATAATGTCCGTGCTTCAATGTCGGATTTTCGTCTGTTTATCTCGTATCCGAGATGCGGATAAAAGGTATATATGCGGGATTGGAAAGAGGTGACAAATCTATCTAGTGCAATTTCTGTGGAAATCCTATGATGCTGGCACATAGCGTATTAATTAAGGCCGCATTTCTGATAGCTTTGTACTACTAATGTCTTTGTATGAATGCATGTTTTCTTAAAGAAAGAATTTTCTCAATCGAAATGCGTATTATGTAACAAACATATTTGACAGTTACACAGGTGGTTCCGAAAAGTGCTCGTCAACCCCGTTTTCGGAATCGATCGACATACCCAAATGTGGAAGGTTAAGACGCTGATTAATACGCGTCGTCTGTCTTGTCCTTCACACAAAACCAGGCCAGAATAGTATGCACAGTTCCCTATTCCTCAAGTTTGCATACACACTGTAAAAATGACAACATCTTGTGTACAGGTAATGCAAAAAGTGTAATAAAAACAATAAGAACAACACAGATGACATGCTTGATGAAGGTTTTCATTGGCATGTTTACCTTCTGAATTTGGGTATGTCGATCGATTCCAAAAACGGGGGTGACGAACACTTTTCGGAACCACCTGTAGTTTCGCTTCCGACTTGAATCTCTTCCACATTTACATCCGTTACACCTCTATGCTATAAAGTATATCACACTTCCTGTACGCATGGAGAATGGAGATAGTGTGCCAGCGAACCACGCGACAGCAGATTCCTCCTCTCACTTCGTACGTATCACGAGTGGGGGTAAAATTAAATTATGGGTGGAATTCTGTCTGAAATTTCTTCGCGTGAGTCCCGCATGGTGGTCACCCCCCAAAGAACATCTAATCAGTCCGCCGTCACGCATAGGATAATCCTGGGAAGGCCCTTACTTTGCATACCCTACCTAGCAATCCTTCGCCAACTGGCATTCCTGTAGCAGTCACTTGCACCAACACTGCGGAGACCTGCACCGAACGGGTAGAAGAGAGTCAAGAGCGTGGCTCAAGTGCGGCAACGAGCAATAAAGCCACTAAAACCACGTGCGCCTCTGCGCGTAACATTCCGCGTCTGATCTCAGTCGTAGAAATCATCAAACGCGAATACTTCAAAACGATAGCTCCTGGGCCTCAGAGTACAGGACTATACCAGTACAATCATCTTGGAATTCTCGAAGAATGTGTAGTGACCTCTGACTCGGAAAGTATGGATGAAGATCTCAGACAAAGAGGCATCGCCGCAGCCCTTGAAGGCCATAATTTGTGAGTGGATGGCGACACAGATACTTATATGCGCATTGAGTTGAACTTTATGTAGCCTCCGACAAGAAAAAACCCCGTATATGAAGATAACCCTGTGCACAAGTGCTTTGCCAGCATTGGAGGTCCAAACTACGTAAGCCTCCTGCCCGCACTACCTCACATTGTTGTTCACCTTTTTTGCCCTCAGCTGTCAGTATCCTTCCGCGAAAAAGGTGTCGAGGTCGGCAAGAGCGAGGCAAAAACGTCGGCTGCTTAAGGACTCCGAGAAACAAGTTCAGTTGGAAGGCGCTTGAAGATGGCACAAAAGAAGCGCTGTGGATTTTTCGGCCTTTATCTCATTGAACCCGTCCTTCTTACAGTCCTTCTTGTATACATATACATGCTACTTGAGTTGAGCTATTACCGAGAGTTTGTGGCTTTCGAGGCCATTTTTCGTAATTTAGTATAGTAAGCCAACCCCGTGATTGGCAGTGGCATGACGCGACGCGACGCGTCGAGATGTGCAGCGGCGTTTTGTTCCTACCACCATCAGCTTTCAGCTACATCAGCTCTCATTGAGATAAATGGCAGCAACAGTGACCCCGAGGCTAAATGGAGGGGATGCGGCGCCTCACGTAGCGCCCCCAGAGTCTATGCAAAACCTTTTTAGCCTAGGTCACATCTCAGATATCCTGGCCTTCCGCCATCTGAGCTGACTAACAACGTGCAGGTGAGAAGGCGCCGACCCTCCCTTGGCCTGATATTGGCCATCTTGCGAAGTGGTCTGTTTCGTCGTACAAATTTGGTTTCGGCCCCGAATGTCTGCGGGATGACGACCCGGAGACCTTTTGGCAGTGAGTGAGTGACCTGGTTCTTAGCATTTTCTAAGTAACATTCGTGGACAGCTCAGATGGACCGCAGCCGCACTCTATCATTATCCAATTTCCTCGAAAAACTGCTATACAGGTTGTCGCTACCTATTGTCACATTTCACTTATAGCTCACGGTGAAATTATCTAGAAAGTCAGTTTACATCTGAGCTTCCCCTTGGACGATTCCTATACCCCTTCCACGCTCTGCATTCGGGCCGGTACCAGCCTCAGCGATTTGCAAGATGTGCGAGTGGTCTCGCTCGACAAACCAAATGGTTGGATCACATTTGATGTTTCTGCCGAACTCAATGAAGAAGGGCAAGAATTGTGAGCGACTTTCCCTAATCTAGATTTCGCAGGCAGTAACATTCCTTGGACGAAGCAAACCTGTCTATTGCTACGTTTTGCAGATAATCATACTGGCGAATCACATGAATGGAAAGGATACTCATGTTAGGGGTCTTCATGTTCTTGGTCCATTGGAGTTCGTCATACATCTATCAGATTAAACTGTCCCCAAAGCTGACTATTCTATGTTACCCTTCAGGGAAGCGTCACACGAAGACGATCCGTTCCCTTTTGTTACACCTCGGTTCAAAATGTTCGAATGTATACGCTAATAATAATAGCAGGGACCAATAAACATAATGACGACGGCGAGGTATCTTTTTAAAGTGTGCCACGGAAAGAAAATCCTTCCAGAAATAAGAGGAACGGGATGACAGTCGTCTACATCAATCCGGCGACCAACAGGGATTACAATATGGAAGTTTGACACACAATGAAGCAAGCAGCAGAAAGAATAAATAAGTATGCGGTCTAAGCTTATGGATGATACGAAGCGGGATTGCCGTAGGCTCCTTGCTGAGGGGGGAGGGAGTATGTGTGCGAATACTGAACAGCCTGTACATGTGTAGATTGATGAGGTACAGAACCGTTCGATGCTATAGGATACGATTGCTGGTGTTCAGAAGATGGTCCGTCGCGAGTCCCAACTCGCACGTTTTGTGAAGGGGGAAAAGAAGAAAGAGGGAAAGTACCCTGATTAAGACCTTGACCAGGGAATGCACTGGTTTGAGCTCGGGAATCCCAAGCAGTTGGATTTATGTGTGCCGCTGATGATTGTGAAGGAAAAGAAGAATGCACAAGTTCACGGGATTGGAACTGATGCTGAGGTTGAAGAGCTGAGGGATGAGGGGAAAATCCGCGTTGATGTGGATGATAATGAGCGAAGCCAGCAAAAGCTGTCGATTCCGGCGACGACTGTTGGTGCTGAACCGACATTTTGTTCTCTCCAAAACCATTCGTCGAGACCGAGGCGCCGTACATTTGCGCAGTAGTCGCGGGTTGGTTATCGGAATGACGTCCGTGGCCGTTGATTGCCAGCGGAGCATGAAAAGTTTGGATGGGATACGAGGAGTCTGTGTTGCCATTTTGAAATGCAAGACAGCGCTTGCAAAAGAAGTCGACGGCATCCCAGTTACGCAACGGCCTTCCTGCCTTCCTGTCGACTGCATCATGACAGGTGATGTGCTGCCACTTGTTGCATTTGCCGCAGCTCATCAAAGGGACCCCATCGTCCTGTCAAATAATGAGTGAATCGCCAACTAAACGAAAACCATCTCTTACCCTATTGATGCCTTTCGAGCCACAGACCTCGCAATCAAGCTCCCAATTATCGCCTGACGTGCTCTGCTTATTGGCCCTTTTCCCTGGTCGACGGCGAGAAGGCTTAGAAGGCCCATCGCCCGAGGGAAGAATTCTGTTAGGACTAACGGTGTCGTTGGACTGTGCCTTCGTCGAGACGTCAATGTCTGCTTCAACACTGTGAAAGAACGTCAGTCGGGAGTCAGGAGAGCTTGAAATTTAATAGACTACGGTTCGAGTAACACTCACCTCTTCCGTTCTAAGCGACGACTTCTCGCAAGTTCACGCTCCTCTCGTTCTTTTCGCCGTTGCTCTCTTGCCTGTTCGCGCTGCAACCTTTCGTCCTCTTCTCTTCGTGTGCGCGCTTCTAAGCGTTTCATTCGTGCCATTTTTTCGTCTTCTTCTGCCTGTCGCGCAGCTGCTAAGCGTGCGACTTCCTTCTCTGTCTCCTTAACAGCAATGCGCGACGATCGTTTCCGATTCATGAGTGCATCCTCTTTGATACGCTGTCTTTCGATCTCCTAAAGACACATTACATCCTGCGTCACAGACTTCAATGAAAATAGGACGTACACGAAGGGATTCCGTAACAAATGGTACGACCTCCTGGACCAATATTTTATGTAAAGCCTTCTCCAGATAATGCGTTGCTTTTTCGAACCGGTGTGCGATCGCTTCCCATTCCTGCAGAGAAACACACAACTAGAAAATTCATCAATATCATGTTCAAAGCTCAGAGAATGTACATACTGTTTCCCATTCGATGAAATCAGGCGTTTGCAGTGTTTCTGTCGATGGTTGGTCATTCTCCCTGATATTTTCATGTTCAGGTGCAACACCAGTAAGATCCGAAGGTTCGTTCACGTGTACAGTGTCGTCTTGATGAGTTGAAAGATCAGAATCAGAGAGCTCTGTCAAGTCGCTTTCGTTGTCACTGTCCAATCCTGTATTCCGCACCTTACCATGGGTGGTGGATTGACCCATAGCAGCATCGTGCCTCCATGGACGTGGCGGTGCTTTGTTTCTGGTGCTTGTTCTAGTGGTTGAGCCATTTGTAGGTGAGTTCGTAGACTTTGATTTCGACCCTTCGCTCTTAGACAACCATTCTTCAGGAATTTGTTGCCATTCGTCGTCGTCATCGTCACCACGCAACCGACGGCTGACCCTGGTACCAAGCGTTGGACGACCCGACGGCTTGGCTGGTGAGTTCCTCGCCGTCGATCTACGGGAAAAAGATTGCATCTCAGCTTTTGCAGCCGCGAGCTGCTTGGCTTGTAGATCCAGCATTACGTTTGCTTGAGTTTTAGCAGCGCGCGCCCTCCCACTCATTAGCGGCGGCGAAGGTAGAATATTCTCTGCTGCAGGGGGGCGGCGCGCACCTCGTCTATTCCTTCGAGGAGTGCGAATGTTGCCTGTTGAATTCAGGTTCGAGGTATCCGCTGCTTGCGAGAATGTATTTGCTTCTACTTTTCTGCCTCCTTTTGCCTGTTCGATTCGCGGAGCTTTAGATCTACGAGTGTCGACACTCGATGTGGCTTTGCGCTTCCCCGATTTCTTCGAAGGCTTTGGTGCTACACGTTGGATCCAAAGTCGGTCCGCTGGGACGAACGACATTAGAACAGGTCCGACAGAACGCCAAAAGAGACGCTTACAGCCAATCAACCAATACGCATTTCTTTTTGCATCATACCCGATGGGTCCTATGCGCTGCATAAGATGTAGCTTCAGTATCTCATTGCTCTGATGACACGGCGGGGAACTTATACCCAGGTCGCATTGTCATCGTCGCTTCGCATGATAGACCTCAGCCTCAGGGGCGACTGGAAGTGCCACTCGATGAGGGTATGGATACTGTCCAGCTTCTCCAGCATTGAGATGTCGGCCCAATCTTTCAGCGAACCTTGTGCATTCTGGGCGAACTCGCCCTCCTCGTCCTTGGTAATGTCATCACTCGTATCAAGAGGGGCAATCACCTTTGCATCATTAGCCTCATTTGCATGCGTTTCTTCGACATTTTCATTATCTGCCACATCCGGTATCTTGGTCTCCTCAGTCAAGACTCCTCGGTCATCCACTCCAGAGTTTGTTGCATCGTCCGTCAGAACAGAGTCTCGCTCCTCAGATTTGATTTCCGTATCGACCGTGGCGGCTCGCGAAGTTCGCGATACCACAGGTTCGACGCCTATTGGGTTGGCAGCAGGGTCTCTCTTCGAGTATTGTCGCCTAAGGGCTGATTGCCAGTTTTCCACTCTGTCCAGTGTCCCGTCTTGCATCAGAAAAGAGGGCAGTGCACTTGGAAGCTATACGCACGTTATCTTCCTGTCTTGAGACAGGGTTACAAGTAGACGTTGCATCAAGCGGGGCATGACAATCATGGTAGAATCTACGAGGTCGTCCTCGACGTCCTGAGACAATAGTTCGTTAGCTTGCCCCTCCTTGTTCCACCGCGCAAAAGACACGTACCACTAAACTCACATCCTCCAAAGCAATAAGCTGAGCAAATGTGTAGAAGAATTGGCTGAATGCTGCCCATTTCCACTGGCGCCTAAGCTCGACAAGTTGTGGCGAAGCTGCAGATGCAGGTTGCGCAATGGCAAGGGAACGTCTAGCAGGAGCAGGGGACGAGGAAGCGGACGCAACTGCTCGCGTCGCCGTGCGAGTTGCCATTCACGAGCGCGTTCTGACGCGTGCTTAGGTCGGAGATCCACGGCTCAGCTGAACCGCGACTGCCACTGGCTTGCGCGAGCCACAATCCAAAAAGAGATTACGCTGAGACGAACCCCGGCAGGTAATTTAGAGATTGGATGAGGTTATCCTTTGTGGTAAATAGTTGGTGTCCTGCTTTGTGTGGCACTGACAAGACGATGTTCAAGCGTGGTGGTTAGACAAGTTCAGCTTCGAGGCGCTGAGCCGCTGAGTCCAACGCTTTGATGACCGTGGGAACTCACACGGCTGTCGATCCGAGAAGGCATTTTGGCATGACTAAGACGAGGCGAATACACGGTGGATAAACGTAATGTACTCATGAAGCTGGTAAACTACACATGTACATGTACAAGATGGTCGACACCGGTGTTACTAATGCGATGACGAACAATTCTGGATTACTCTGCCATAGTCTTGCAGATCTCGGACAGTGCCTCGCCTAGCTTCTCAAAGTCCGACACCTGCGGAAAAATAAGGGTCCTATTCGGACTCAGAGGGACGAGTTCATTGCAAAGTCACGCACCTCATTGTAGATCTGTGCACTGCATCTGACCCACCACTTGCCGTTGTGATGGTACGGTTTACCATTCACATTCTTCTCAATAAGAAATCCGTGAATTCGCGAGGTTATAGTATCCGATCCACTGACTTGAAGCGGAAGCCCCACATTGACCTGTGCATAATATCGTCAAATAATTAAGTAATGTTCAGACACGCCGCAATATTAACGGTATAAAAAGCACTACGATACCATATTAGCTGTAAACTCTCCGTTCTCATCCATGACATGAGTACCGAGAATCTCCGCAAGCCTTCTGCCTCCCGTCAGAGCCAAATTATGGCAGTAGTCGTTGATTTTTTCTTCTCCGCCTATCCACTGGCGGAAATCCAGAGCTAAGAGTCGGGCCGAATGAGGCAAGCACGACATCATCGTAAACAGAAAAAATATACCAGAACTAACGCTCAAGAAAGGTGCAAAGTCAATCGTTCCTGTCCCTTTCATTATTTTTCAGAACAGCACAACCTGCGATATTTATACGAATTCGGCTTACAAAGGAATTGACCCAGAAAATTGGGTGGCTCAGGACCACCCGGAGGGTCCGCAGGTGAAGCATAGTAAGAAGAAGTTGGAAGGGTAGTCTTGATGAGATGTTGGTTTCTAAAAGCACGTCAGGTACAGCTTTAAAGAAAGCAAAGCCTCAGACCTCTTGGGAACGTATAGTACAGCACATCCTCGCTTTGCATAGAGCCATTTGTGACAGTTCTAAGTCGAGTGCATACATGTCTTAAAAATTAGCGCAAGCTTTTCTCCTATACCTCACTCACTGAAATCCAAAAGTCAGGATCGACGTCTTTCAAGTTGATGTCGACCTCTTGCCCGATGGAATGAGCAGCATCAACGACGCTCACCACGCCCTCTTCTTTGCATATTTTGACGAGTTCTCGCCATGGTAATAAGGCGCCTGGAATCGAGACTATGGCATCGAAAACAGCGACGACCTTGCATCCAGATTGGCGGGGTATATTCTTTAAGTGCGCACGGAATTCGCTCAGAATAGTAGCGGGTGTTGTCGGAAAGTTTAGAGCAAAAGTCGCCTGCTTGGGATGCGGAGGGACATCTGTGATGTACTGAATTGTTCGAGACACGGCAGCGTAGGTCACATCAGCTGAGTAGCAAATGTGAGATTCAGTCTGGCAATTTAAGAAGTGCGCGGCCTCTTACTTCCGACTATAACATCTCCCTCCTTCCAGTCTAAGTTACGCAGTACAGTGTTGATTCCATGGGTGGTATTTGGGACAATAACGCATTCGTCAGTGTCAGCACCGATTAATTCAGCAACCTGTGCGCGAACGGCCTTCAACAACGGCATATACGTGACGCGCATAAAACGATCAGGATTGCTCTCAGTATCACGCGTTATTTTCTCGCATGCTGCTAGAACTGGCAACGGAAGGGAGCCATAAGAACCTAGGATACGGCCACGTGTGATCAATACATCGCGAGACACTGGATAACAAGCACTGACCATTATTGAGATTGATGTATGAAGGTTCAAAGCCAAACTGTTGAAGCATGGGATGCCCGAAGGCAGGAGGCTCTCCGGGCTCCTTCGTATTTGTGACCATCACACGTCTGAGTCGGAAAGGTGCGAATACGAATGCGCCTGATCTGTGAGGTGACCCTGCTCAACAATTATAAGCAGCTCTCCCAGGCTCGAGCGGGAGTTGTCGAGATTTTTAAATTCTAGGCTCAAAGCGTGTCGACACAAGGGATCGACATTCCCGATTTAGAAGAGTTAGTTCTACGTGGCACGCATTCCAGCACTGGCAGCACCTGCATTAACCGCTCACCGACATGCGTCCCTTCTTTTCGTGGTCTGCACTGTCTTTGCTGGCTCTCTCTGCCTTGGTTAAAGCCGATGAGGCGACAGCAACAGACCCAGAAATCTCTGTTACTGCCTCGTTCCCGGAAAACAACCCGTTCGGTCGTCAGTACCATTCCACGTCTCTTGGTAAACCTTTCACTGACGTCCGCTCGCCGCACAAAGAGATTGTGAATGGAGAGCGCAATCGCATCAATTTGCTTGTCGAAAACCAATCGGAGCTCAATGTCACGCTTATTTCTATCGCCGGCTCATTCCATGACGTGCAGTCGGACATACTCATAAAGAATGTACGGCTCACTCTACATATGTGTGCGTCAAATTTTTGTTAACGCGTATTTTAGGCTACAACACTCCCTTATGGTCTTCGTCTGATTTCTGGGACGAAGCTCCAGGTGCCATACCAATTCCATAGCGAGTATGTATTATGCCATTTTACACACCGAGCTCAGCACGTATTAACTATGAACACAGGTTCAAGGTTTGGCTACTCCTTTGTCCGTTCTCTACCAGGGTCAAGTTTTGATCTCTCTTCTTCACGTGTAGCCGGGAGATGTACGACTCAACATTTGGTTAACCCATTCCGCCGACGTGAGCTTTTCACTTGTCGTTCCTCACATCATTTCTGATTGCTGGTTCAGGACAAAGTCTATCGTGTAACTGCCTACGACTCCATAGTGACTGTCGTTGAACCAGATTTCTCTTTCTTCGACTACCAGGTGTAAGTCACATATATACTTGTATAAAGACTGACAGACCTAACTTTCGTATCTCGCAGTATCACTACATATTTACTAACAGCGGCTTTCCTCGGCGGCATTGGATATTTGGCATACACTACTTTCGTTCCTAAGCCTAAGAGGTCGCGTAGGTCAGCAGTATCAACTGGTGGCAAGAATGCTATCAGTTCGCCTGTTGGTTCGGTCACGGCCTCTGGCGCGGGTGGTTATGAAGAGGAATGGATTCCCGAACACCACCTTAAATTGAGGGCTGGCAAGAAGAAGGCCGGTGTCGTCAGCAGTGGTGATGAACAGAGCGGCGGAGAGACGAGCGGAACGGAAGGCAAAAGGCGCAAGGGCCGTAAGTAACGGGCTGGGATGCACTGGTTTTGCCCCAGAAAAAAAGGCGTAGCGATATCTAATAGTTGCATGTAGAACATTGCAATTGCACGCTTTCTTACTCGTCCAAACACATAGGTCGTGCAAGCCAGGGCCGTTGAAACCAGGAGCAAATTCAAGTCCCAACACATGATGCGTTATATAGTGTCTGATAGTGTGTCGCCAATGTTGTACTAGAGTCGCTCTATGCAGAACACAGCCGATAACCTTTAGGTGTCCACTTGTTTGTATCCCTTCACCTGCAGACGAAACTTGTTAGAACAGAAGCCGCACAACAATGCTGTTATTTAACGAACCTTGTTTTCCCGCAACATCTCGATATACCTCTCTGACCAAAACTTGCAGTTTTCGTAATGGTTGACGCCCTCCATTCGTTGGCATTTCGTCAATTCATCGCGCACTATCTTGGCCTCCATAGCGCGAACCCATGACTCTCGGATGTGCTCGTCACGAGAGCGCACTCTTGCTGCAAGGGTTCGAATGTGAAGGTCAACTTCACTCGCTCATCGTAGATATGCAAAGATGACTTGCCTTGTAATTGGGCGATGGCGTCTGAGTCCATATGAGAGTGCGAAGCTGGGTCTGTTTGTCCACTCGGTTTGTTACGAGATAGGTGATGCTTATGTACACATCGCGTCGACCAAACTTTGACACCGCGGCTTTCATCTCGAACTCAGTCTGCCTGTATGCATTTATACAGGAATGTCCGAATCCTTCAAATATTCGGAGCAAACACAGACGTTGGAAAGACTGTTCTTAGCACCGCTCTAGTGCTATCCTCAGCCAGTCGAGGAAAGCGGGTCCGATACCTCAAACCTGTTAGTACTGGTCCCCTCCAGGATGCAGACGATGAGTGCGTACGCCTCAGTCCACGAGAGTTTCCTATGAATTAACAAACGGATGCGCAGATTCGTGAAACGCTTTAGTTATCGGTTTGGACACAGCGTTCAGCAGGACTGTCTTTTCCGGTTCAAGGAGCCTGTCAGTCCTCATCTCGCTGTTCGCCTAGAGCATGGTCAGGATTTGTACAAGGTCCTCAAATGGATTCCTCTGGCAGAGTCTTAAGTCTTATCTAATAACAGCAGAACGGCCAGCCTTCAGATGAAATTGTTAATAAGTCAATTTCAGCGTATGTTGGCGAATGTGCGGATCCTGCCTTAGGAAGCATTGATATGTATGTAGAGACCGCAGGAGGTAAGCCTTGCAATATCTTATCAGATGGAGAGCGGATAACTCTGAGCATATAATTCCGGCAGGTGTACATAGTCCTTCATTAAGTGGTATAAGCCAGGTTGACAGTTATCGTCCTTTGCGATTCCCCACTATCCTCGTTGGAGATTCAAAGCTTGGCGGAATCTCCTCTACGATATCGTCGTATGAGTCGTTGGTTCTGCGAGGCTACTCTGTCGACTCGATTCTTCTCTTCAGAGACGATTACTACCGGAACTGGGAGTATTTAACGGCGTATTTCAACGAGCGGGACGTGCACGTTGCCTCATTTCCTGCGCCGCCGTCGAAATGCAATGACTCAGATGTGAATTTTGAAACGACAGACTCATATTATTCCGGGCTTCTGAGCGACAAGTGCTTGGCGAGTGTGAGCGATCATCTAGACAAAAAGCATGCGGAAAGAATCGACGAGCTGCATTCTATGCCTACTCGCACAAAGGACTCGATTTGGTGGCCATTTGTCCAGCATGGGCTTGTAAAAGGACCAGAAGACGTGACGGTCATCGATAGCGCTTTTGGGGACTTCTTCAGCGTTTATACTGGTCATACAGACAAAAGATCGAATTTATTATCTCCCTTGTATGACGGATCTGCGTCTTGGTGGACGCAAGCGTTTGGGCATGGTCTCCCTTCCTTAGCTCTCGCCGCTGCTCGCGCAGCAGGTCGATACGGCCATGTCATGTTCCCTCAGGCTACACACCTCCCTGCGCTCAAGTTTGCGGAACGCCTGCTGTCGCCTAAAGGTCCGGGGTCTGGATGGGCTTCCCGCGTTTTCTATTCAGACGATGGTTCCACTGCAGTGGAGGTTGCATTAAAAATGGCTTTACGTGCGTACTGCACCCGTCACGGCGAAGACCTCGACCAAGTTGAAAAGCAACAGCTTGGCGTCTTAGGGTTGAAGGGAAGTTATCACGGTGACACGATTGGCGCCATGGATGCATGCTATTCTGGCGACGGTGTTTACACCTGTGAATGGCATTCTGCCAAAGGATTTTGGCTTGATTCACCTTCCATTGCATTGCGAGACGGGAAGGCGACTATCCTACTCCCTGATTCTATCGCGAAAACAGGGGATTCGGGGGGAAAAGCCATCGAGGTCGAATCCTTGCTTTGGCTGTACGACGTTCCGAAGAGACTCAACACGGAGCTAGCCGTTCTGTACCGTCAGTTTATCACGGAGGCGCTTCATAGACTCAAAAACACAAAGCAATGTCCCCGACTTGCTGCCCTAGTCTTGGAGCCACTCGTCATGGGTGCAGGTGGAATGATCTTCGTCGATCCGCTGTTTCAGCGCATCCTTGTAGATGTCGTGAGGGACAGCGAGCCAGTGAGCCAGGATGGCGCTTGGCGTGGACTTCCCGTCATCTTCGATGAAGTGTTTGCCGGCATGTATCGTTTGGGTTCACAGAGCTGTATCACCACTCTAGGCGTCTCACCGGACATTGCTGTGTACGCGAAAACTCTCACGGGCGGCCTTGTCCCTCTAGCTGTTACTCTTGCTTCTTCATCGATATTCGAAGCCTTTTGGGGTGAAGCTAAGTCTCAAGCCCTAAGTCACGGACATAGCTATACCGCACACGCTGTTGGGTGCGAGGTTGCCAATGAATCACTCGCCTTGATGGAAAAACTCGCAGCATCGAACACATGGGCCACAATGCAAGACAGCTGGCAAAAGACCTCTTCAGAGATCTCATTATCTCCTGCAATGTGGAGCTTGTGGAGTCCGGAGTTTGTGATGGAGGTTTCGCACTTGCAGGCGGTGGATTCAGTCATGACTATGGGCACAGTCCTCGCGATCAAGCTCCGCGGTACGAATGAAGGTGTGTCACGTTGCGTCTGCTATTTCATATACTGATATATTCACCTTTCTATGACAGGATATCGTTCCCAGCTCGCGCAGGACTATCTACAATCCATCAAGTTACCTCAGCATGGTGACTCTTTTGGAGTTCATTTCAGGACACTTGGCGATGTCGCGTATTTTCATGACTAGTCTGAACTCTTCTAGACCTGTTATCGAAGAGCTTGAGAGGAGAATTATCAAAGTTCTCCAGGGCAACACATAGGCAGTAGGCCGGATATTGAATGCTACAAAATACATTATGACGATATAGGGAATTGCGCAGTTCTACTTGGTACACATGTTCATTGCCAGAAATAGTTCGTTTGTCACGGTGGAGCCATCTAATAGCGCCAGTACTGAGCGACTCCGTGCATCCTGTCAAGGAAGTTGTGATATGTGGAACTGCCGCGAAGCTGCTTCTCGAGCTCCTTGATCGCGTCTTCTTCTGAGAGGTGTAGCTGGAACTTCTCCTGAAGCTGTTCGTGAACATCGCGATAGTTAACATGAGGTATGTTGGCTTCGCCCATCAGGGATACCAAATTGAGGATCAGGTTTGCGCTTTTTCTGAGAATTGTGTATGCAACAAAGCAGAGATTTTGAAAGCGCGCGAACTCCGATGAGTGCGTCCCGCCCATGGCCTCGATCATCTCTGGACAAACCTTGACCGGAGGTGGGTAAGGCTTAGGGTCATGACCAAGGATATATCCAAAATCAACTATGGAACGAAGTCAAATAGCGAAGAGAGACAGCGAATTAGCAGCATACCATGAAAGAAGTGTCCTGAATGATAAATTTCGCGAGTGAGTAAACGGGCCGTCAAATATAAACCTTGATCTTACCATCTGGCGCTAATAACAAGTTTTCCAGATGTCTATCCCCTACTCCGAGAATATAGGTCATAACCGAATAGCCAGCTGTGCGCAGAAATCAGTTTATATACCGTGCTAAAATCGTCTTTCTCACCGCAGCTTCGGACGAAAGTGTCCAGAACTGATTTCTTGACCCCAAACGTCCCGACACTTCCTTCATCTGGATGGTGTGCCCTTAGATAGTTGAGAAGTGATCCGTTATACTCGCTGACAATAGCCGCTATAGTCATGCTGGGGATGAACTGCGCCATCCCCTGGGACGGACTCGTGGCGAGGACAGCATACGGGCTTAGTTTCAAGTCCAAGTTCTCCTTGCGCAGCAGACGATCCATGAGCGTGAAGAGTTGGATTACGAGCTGATCCTGTCGCATATCATCGCCATCCTTGAAAATCAACGGATATTCGCTGCCATCTGTGCAGGAGAAGTAAAGCAACATGGGAGACAGGCTGGACTTGAAGACAGAAGTCTTCTCCGCGACTATGCCAGTGACCTGTATGGCTGCGTTTAGAGGTAGTGGTAAAGGGGCGATGTTCGCAAGCCCGTTCTTCGAGTCAGCAATGAAAGCCCGTAGGCGCTCGGTCTTCTTTGGCCGTTGATCCTTCGAAGCCTTGAAATCCTTAGATCGTTTAGCCAGCGTAGCGATGAGTTCGCCTTGCCGGCGCAACACATCCGTCCGCTCCGGGCCATCCTCAGACTGTATGATAGTGTCAACCAAAGGAAGTAGCGTAGATGCACGAGAAAGGGCTTACTTTCTTAATCTTTTCCATATACTTATACCAGACCTTGCCATAGACCTTTGCGACTTGCTTGTTCTCTAGTGCTACCTCCACCATGAGGTACCAGTGGAATCGGTTTCCTAGCACGGGATTACGAACGGATCGTTCGATGAGGAAGTCCGCTAAACCACTGTCCTCGTGCGAAATGGCATTCGTGCTTAATCGCATCGACCGCTGGTCGCTCGCAGAGCTTTCAAATTTCAAGGCCTGAAGTAATTGTACTAGATAAAGAAGCAGCTCCTGCAAATGAAGATACGGTCAACCAACTGCAGCAGAGGAGAATTCAGGATATGGACGTACATCATCATCTGCCTTGGAAAGCTGTTTGACTGCGAAGTTGCGCACACGGCTATCGACAGTTCCAGGGCCCAAAAGCTCAAGCGCATCGTCGACTTCAACATCTGTCCACTGGGGTAGCAACACCTCTACAGCTTGCTTCACTTCACTAGGATCGCGCCAGGTCACGGACTTGAGGAACTTGGTCAACCCGCGTTTATCACGTGTCAGATAAAAGCGGAACTTCCAGACGAGATCCTTCTCTTCTGATGTTAACGGTTGGGTCGGGGCATAGTTTAGAATGACCTTATACACAAAGGGAGTTAAAATGCAATGTTAAAGATCATCAATTAAGACATACTCCAAGTTCGTCTCGATCCTTAGCATTCGGTTTCAACTCTCGGTCCAGTGCGCCGCTACGATGGCTTCGGATGAGACGACGATGTTTGTCCTCGACAGGGTTTTCACGCGCGACCTCAGGATCAACAATCTGCCAAAGAGAGGCATCCGAAAGAAGCGATCCCGAGCTGACAGTGGTTGTCCCTTGCGCCGAGGAAGACGACGGCATGATTGTGGGCAAATTAGATGGCTCCTATTTCCTTTCGCTTTAGTAAAGACTTTTTGCTAGACTGGGTTGATGACGTACGGGTTCAGCAAAGACAACAGGGAAGTCAAAACGAGGGAGATCGACATATAAGAAGAAATTCTTGGACTTCTTAGCCTCTGCCTAGGAAACGCGTCAGGGAATTGCATATAGTACATAAAAGCATCACTCACAGCATGAATCTCTTCCATTTTTCGGAAGGCAAGTTTGTCCAGCCAGTCCTCTTTTTGTAGATCCCCGCGTTCGTATTTCTTTACAAGCTAGAACGAGATGTCATCAGTCTCGCCGCATCTGGCGCAAGGCAGTCTTCAAGTTATTACCTTCTCCAGCCGCCCCATTTCGTCCTTGATTTCCGTTTTACTTGGCGTCTTTGTATCGACAGACCCATCTGCTTCGACTCCCGGCCAAAGGAATAGTCTATGCTTGCCCCGCCTCAACGTCCTACAGAAAGTAACATCAATGCACGCAACGTCCAGAAACACATAACACGCACCCTTTTTTGCCAAACAGGCGGAACGTCGAACCACCCACAGGCGCAGCTGAGCGAGGACCCTCAATATCCCATATAGTGAATGTTATCTGAGAGCTTAATGGAAGATCACAATATCGGATGGGCAGCGTGATCCATTCATTCCACCTATGGCACATACTTTACAGCGCGTGCCGTAACCCTGAGCAAGTAGGAGCTTACGTATAGCTACTTTTGAACGCCTTAAACGCCGTCCGATACGCAATTGTCAAGGGTTTGTTGTCCGCGATAAGTTGGCAAGTCACGTAGAGATCTGAGAACGTCCTGCATGAAGCGCACTCAGACGACAGTTTCTCCGTAGATAGACAAGACCAAGGACGTACGGAGATTGCACACCCGCAAACTGGAGGTCCGGATTATCGATAATGTCTGTAAATGGCCTCGGTTTCCGGTTTCCTTCAAACTGTGAGCTGGGGATTCATGTCAGTAAAGAGCGACCTAAAGGACGAGACCCTTACATGCGAAAGGTGACAGGAAGCTTGAGAGAACTAGACTTTGCGAACGTGAAGTCTGGATTGTCTTTATCCATGGCAAGAAGCAAGTACTATTTGCCCTTGAAGAGTCAGTTCGGTCAAGCCAAATTTAGGCTGTTCGGTTGGAACTGGCAGGCGGCAGCAGGAAGAGTCTGAAGGACCGACTGTGCGTCGGATTCAGACGATCGACACGCGTACGACTCACGCGCGCCGAATTTAGCACGCATCGAAAGCTTGCTTCATTGAAGCGTCCCTCTTCCGCAAATAAGACAGAGAGCCATCCATTGCTTTAGTATACAAAGAACGAAGTCGAAGGTAAACATACTGTACGGAAGTCTCAAGAGAGGCACAGCCGTAATAAAATAGCACACATGTATCATTCACCCATGAGCGTTGGGCCATGTTTTAAGAGAACTAAAGCAAAGATAATAGTTGGAAACGATGAAATAAGAAGCAAAACAGGAGGTCATGCTACAAGTCCGTCAATATGAATATGTTACACATACATATCCATTATTCATAAGCCATAATTAACAGCCACCTATCGATATCCGGTGTATTCCGTATAGCTGGGTGGGCCTTGAGATGTTCGTACAGGCGAGGTTGAGCCCGAGTAACTCGAGGGTCCGCCAGCAATGGACGCTCTGACGGCAGCATATGGGTCTGCATATTGCATCGTTCGACTGACGCCACCTCCGGCCGCGGAGGAAAGACCGCTGGCGGTACTAAACGTCGACTGCTGTACTGGGGGGGCACCGCCATACCCAGAAGGCGCGGGATCCGAGAACGCGCCGTAAGCATCCATGGAAGGACGGGAGGCCGGGATTGCGCCTGTCGCCGGAGCAGCACCTGGAGAACCAAGGTTGCCGACGCCGCTGACGGGGGGAAGAACATACGAGGATGCTTGCGATGTCCGGTTCGCGGCTGCATTGTCAGAGAATGGCGAACCAGCACTATTGGAGTTTTCGCGGAGAGGTGGGACTCGCCCATAAGTTGACTCCTCATCCTCTTCTTCGAGTTCATCGTACACGCCGGCCTCACTTCCCACCGGAGGATTGAAAGGAGGATCACGCGGACCATGCGACTTTCCGCTGCGCCAGTTCATGATGTTGAGAGTAAGGGTTCCGCACCAGAACCCTGCGCAAAAATCGTTAATTTGGATCACATAGGATTCAGGAATTGCCTTACCAAAAGCAAGCCAGAAAAATATAGCAGCAGCTTTCTTCGTCGCACACCATCCACTTAAACCGTTTTTAAAGTCATCCCCTTTGCTAGCATTAGGGTCACTGTCCGGGTTCTTGCACCCAGCCTCGGTCCATGCCGAGATTGTAACAATGAAACTAATAAAACGATGATAAATAGAAATTAACAGACTCGTTCTAGAGCATGTAGACTCGCATATAGAGGGAGAGACGTACGCAATGAGTAGACTGAAGCCAGTTCCAGTTGCTGACAGAATGAATGCGACACGCATCTCCGTGAGGGCACGTGCTAAACGGGTGAGCTTGCTGTACTTGACGTCGATGACGGGCACGAGAAGCATGAACAACGGAAGAAGGATGCCCGCGATGGAAACGAAGAGTGCAAAACCAGAAAGACCAGCTAGTATATGCATAGCATGAGTACTATGCACTTCAAAGCAATTCGAGAAACACACAAGGTCCAACACCCCATTTGGCCTGAAAGCTCGCGACGCTTGCAAAGCAGCACATCGCGAGGAAGTTGAGGAAAGCTTGTGACGAATGCAATATGATTGTAGGTTTCGAGACGATCATCTATAACGGGCCAAAGGATAAATACCATGCTCACGAGAAACAATTCCACAGAAAACAAAAATCACGCAACCCATAACCACAAAACGAACACCAAAGGCACGATCAAAAGGGCCGCAAGAGCCCCGTCTCCGGTATCCGCATCAGTGACCGGTGAACTCGACGCGCTAGCAGACGCAGACGCAGATGTCGCGGAGGTCACGTCCCCTGCGCTCGCAACAGTCCGTGACGCGATTGTCGCAAGCGCAGTCACAGCCAACACGTACGGGGAGGGCGACGGCGTCGAAGCCGTCGCACTCATGCATACAGGATCGCACTAAGGCGAGGGGATCGAGTTGACGTCGAAGACGCGAAAAATAAACGAGAGGGGTAACAACAAACTTGACGCGACGCGACTTTCACAAAGTCAACCAGTGCATCGCCAGTTAAGGCAAGGCTGTCTGGCCTGCTGCGGCACAGGGCGACTCGGGCCCACGGTCATTATCATCAGAAGCTTTGTGCAAACCAGCAAAAAGGCATCTCGGAATGATTTAGCCCATTCCAATGATATGTCTCACACGGAAAGCGGAGAACAAGAGAATAGGACAGGGAGTATACGCATACGCACTTCGTCTTCAAATTCGGCTACACCCATGTTTCCTATTCCCTTTCCTCTTCCGCTTCTGACTGGTGCCCTCTTCGGCCTTAACACCTTCTCGAAGGTAGTCTGGATATAGTCCATGACCGCCATGCCGAATTAACGTATAGTGTGCTTGTGAAGTTGCACTTGCACGTATATATAGTTGCTACGGTGCAAGATGAAGAAATGAGAACTGGAAGTGGATGGTGAGAGATGGAAGAGGAGGATGTGGTGGTGATAAGTAAAGAGCAAAGTCGGTCGAGGTCGGGAATGGGAGCGCTGCGCAAAGTGAATGCGATGAAACCTGCGGCATATCCGTTCAAGGCGGTGACCGCATTGCAAACGGTAATCTTGATTATGTCAACTCTCATTATTAGAAAACACTGCATAAATCCAAAATATTGTCTTTGGCCTCGCACTTTCTAAATTCATCAACCATGAAATGCAGGACAAATCCTATGTCTTAGGTTACAACATCGATGATCCCGTTTCACAACACAAAGACCCTACGGATGTTGGCAAAATACAAAGGTTCATCACTCTCGACAAAGACAGATAGAATACATAGTAAAAAAATATCCAAAGACGTTCATAGATCCCAACAGCTTGAGCGCAGTAATCATGATCCAAATCATGCCGAAGCATAGTCCTCTACAATGTGCGGGTGAAGAAGGTATAATCTCCAGGAGATAATAAATCAAAATATAGCTCGAACAAGACCTCCGCCTATTGCGGCTCCTGCAAAAAAAGAAACGTGTTTCGTTAGTACACTGCTTCAACAGCCAAGCGAAGTGCATACCTGCACCAAATCCTACACCGCCCGCAGCTGAGTTTGCCATCTACAGCACATCAGTCCGACGATATGATTACAGAGGAATTAAAGGATATACTCACAGTATTTCCAAGTTTTCCGTACTTGCTCTTCTTCTTGTCCTGGCCCTCCGCTTCCTGCAAGCCAATCGAATTGACGCCACCCGTTCCGGCAGGAGGTGGCTTATCTACACCATGATGAACAGCGCCGAAAGGCCTGTACGCTGCTTTCTCCCGAGGTGCCGTGGCAGGCTGGTCGTACTGTGGAGGCGGAGCTAGAACCGCGCGTACCGGCGCTGCTGGTGCCGGGGGCGCGCCGGTGGCAGGGAGTTTCTCGACATGGTTCGATGGAAGGAGACCCTGCTTCCCGTTGAACTTGCCCGTCCACCAGTCAGCGTTTGTCTCTTCAATGATTTCGATGATATCCCCCGCACGGAATGAAAGGTCATTCGGGTCCTATATAACACGAAGTTAGACGTTCGAATTATAAGATCATGTAAAGCAAAGACTCACTTGGCCATTCTCGTTGTATGCCCAGATAGCTTTCGCCTTGACTGTCCTTGAGGAAGCTAGCGGAGGCGCAGAAATGCCACGTCGCACCACTGACGAAAGTGCTGGAGTGCTCGCCGCTGCCCCTGATGGAAGTCGTGAGAGGACAAAATCAGCGTCTTGCTGAGGCATGTGGCCATTCTCGACAAGAAACGAGACATTATGTTGAATCTGCTCGATAATGTGCTCGACGTACGACATGATGCAAGGAGATCTTTGACAGGCCGGAGGGGAATTGCTCAATGGGATTTTTTCAGTGAGCGCTAAAGGTATCTGTAGTTAACTTGATTTATGGGCGCGGTTTGTCGTGAGGCGAGTCAGTTCGTGTAAACGCATCTAGGTATAGTCGGCAAGGCGTCGGCAATGTTCCGCCATCAGATCTAATTGATGCACCGCTTTTCTGAGGCAGTGCTTACTTTAAACAACTCATTCTGGAAACTGTACACACAAACTTTGCAAAATAATCATTGAAGTCCATCACAGTGCGCTCAAATGCCCATCGTAACTGTCATCAATGCGGCTCCAGCATCCATCTCGCCTGATGAACATCGCGAACGCACAGCAGCAACACCAGCATCCTTCGCGGATATCCCTCCTGTGCTACGCTACAAGGAAGAAAACGCGCGGGTAGTGCTTGACCCACCCATTGCGGACTTGACGGAGGACGAGCTGAAGAAGGGGACGGTTTATATTATAGAGAGGTATGTCTTTATGTGCCTTCATGAAATTATCTGAAGTCTGATTGCTGTATTCTAGCGTACTTGCATTCATCTCTGCAAGCTCAGGGCGCGGCTTTCAAGTCGAGTACCCCAGCATCATTCTTCACGCAATCTCGAGGGCCAATCCAGGGCCATGTATTTACTGTCAGCTTGACGAACCTTCTCCGCAAGAACAAGACGACGGTGCAGACGAGGAAGAGGCGTCCGAGCTGCGCGAGCTGAAAATCATACCTGAAGATGCCTCATCTCGTACGTATGCCTTCTTTCATGATTGTCAACCCGATGCTCATACTCTCCTTTTTATTTAGTCGACGCGCTTTTCGAGGCCCTTTCTCTGTGCGCTTCGCTGCACCCGGATCCCCCATCTGGCAGCGATCTCGACGACGACATGGGCATGGGTATAGGCCTAGACAGGGACGACGCGTTTGTTGACGCCGACGTCGAATCCATTCAAGCGCTAGTCGCAGAGAGCGTTGACGGAGAGCCCGAATTGAACGAGTCCGGCCGGGTGCGCAGCGATTTTGTGAACGATACCCGGTTTAAACCGTACTGAACTGGGTTCTGCATTGTTTTGCTATTCTGCGTACGCACACCCTGCAGGCAACTCTGGGGCGTCTCGAGTCGCTCATCCAGGACCCTCGTGGAGAGCTAGACGGAGTGGCTGCAGTGAATGGTTTTCATGAGCGTGCCGCGGAAGGATTTGATGAAGGGGAGCAGTTTGCTGACGCTGAGCCTCGCAGTTAAGCCACTCAGAACATTCTAATTTCACCGACTTTTGTATCGTCATCTTACTTGATATCACTCGTAGAAATTTCTGGACATAGGGATGCAAAATTCGGTGCTTTGCTGTTGTACAACTACAGAAGATATATATCCTTTCACAGAGCCCCCAAAAAGTAATTAGCGAGGCGCTCAGTTGTTGCCACCTAACCCAACCGCATCCTTGGTCTTGTCGAGTAGGGAACGCTAAAGGTACAAACCAAGTAAGCTTCGATTTAAAAATGAACAATTGAAGCCAATGTACGACTCACGTCGTTCTCATTCGAGTTGCTCGAGAACGTGTCGCCAACCTTCTGGGTAGTCGACTTCTCGCTCTACGTGAAAACGATAAATACACAATACATCTCGAAAAAAAACATACAAACACTCACCTGAGGCTGAGCGGACGACGCGACGGAGTCGGCGTTGCCCTTGACCTTGTCGCCGAGGTGCTCGGTAGTGGACTTCTCGGAGTCGGGCTTGAGCTTCGCCTCAGCCTTGTCGGAGAGTCCCCAGCGTGCGTTGTCGGACATTGTAATGGTTATAAAAGGTGATGATTAAATGGTTGAATGAGATCGTTGAGTGAGTTCGTTTGATGGAGGGTCGGGGCAACCGCTCGAACCTTTTATACACTCTCGGAGCTGATTTTTTTCTCTCTGGAAGATGTGTAGTGACGAATGTATGACGGTGCGTATAGGAGCGACTCGTCATTGATATCCAGCTCTAAGGCCCCGTGGCACCAGGCGTGTAAGATCCGGGCTTGCAGTGGCAATCGACGGACGAGGATTGTGCAGAAGGTGAGTCTAAAACAGTGGATCAATCGACCACTACGCCAGGTCGACAATCTCCGAGTTTGGCTTTCCTCATTTGCTCAACTATAATAGAAGGTATATGTAAGTGCACAGGACAGTATTAGTAAAACAAAATTACTCTGAAAGATCTATGAACGTTCCTGTACGTCAAAAAAGAGACCGAAGAGAGTAGGAAGAGGGAGAGGAGACGGTACAAGAGTCGGAAGAAAAAGTGCCCTATTGGTCCTTAGCATTTCTGCTAATTTCCTTCCGAAACATGCAGTTCAGTCTTTGGCTATTGCTTTCTATTTGTGTCTTGTTGATCCCCACAAGATTATTTCTTATTCGTATCAAGAAAATCCTACAGAAGAAAGAGCACACAACAAGGTAAAAGAAACAGAATCAAAACATCCTGCGTACGTAGACAAATGACGAGCTTAGGAACAAGTTAAGAGGAAGCCTTCCTCGAGATAGTTTCCGGCCTTATATCTGAAGGAAGTGTTGTCATCGGCTTCGCCTTAGGAAGGGGGCCCCAATCAAAAGTTGCAATAGACGACGGTACCTGCGCATGCGTCTTTCCCAGCTTCACGGACTTGGCGTGTGCAGCATGGCGTGTGGGACGGCGCTGGCTCTCGCCTGCGGCATCTTGCTCTCGCAAATAGTCCACGGACGAATCGAAATTCGAAGGAAGCGCACTTCCTGTCCCAAAGTTCGAGAGACCTGAGCCTCCCCCTCTCGATAGATTATCCAGAGTCGGGACACGCCTGGCCGGCTCAGCAGCCTGTGTATTCAGCAGAGGAGTCTTCCGGGCGCTTGATAGTGCATTCTTGAGGCGCAGAGCACTGCGCTCAGCATTCAATGCCGCGGCAGTACTTGCTGCTATCGATGGCGTCACTTGAGGTCGGAAGACTGCTTCCCTGTCGTCACCGTGGACACTGTTGGATGATGAGAAAGAGCCACCCTCTCTGGCGGATCTTCGCCGAGAAGAGACAGATCCGTGTAATACTGTGTCAAGTGCGTCTACGTCAAGCTTCGCGACTCGAGAGGTGAGTGTCTCTATTTGCTGAGTCTGTGACTCAATAGCAAGATCGATGTTCCGATATGTGCGGTTGATCGTGTCCAGAGAGGGAGGCCTGCCGGCACGAGGCCAGTATAAGAGCGGAGAATAATAATTTATATTCATGTACGTACTTAATGCTGCTTTTACCATTCCGATGCTCTTCGAGTCTCCTCTTGCAAGATTTGAGGTGCGCTTCCAGTTGCTCGACTCGATCGTTGATCAACTAACCACGACAATAAGTCGGATGCAAGTCAGGAGGCGGACTTAGAACACGTACCCGGATCTGTTTCCTCAGCTGGCTCTGCGTTTCTGCCGCGTCGGGGCCAATTGTCCTGGCCTTGAGCATCCTTGCAAAATCAGGGTCTGCTTTAGCCTTGGAGAATCGGACAATCTCCTCCTTTCGTGTTTCGGCTGAAGAAAAGGAATTTCGTCAATGCAAAATCCACAGTAACTTCAGTTTACTCCTTACCTTTCAGGAGGTTACTCTCTACCTCCCGCATAAGAGGCGCGAGCTCGTCCTTCATCTCGTACGCAGCTAATACGTCTTTTTCAAGACCCTTGATCAACTTCCCAAATGCTTCCAAGTCTCCAAAGGACCATTTCGTCTTATCCCTGAGATCTTGTCTCGAGTGAGTCGATGTTGATGGTCTCCCTAGCATAGTTCTCATTGCAATAGCACCTTGGCTTGTCTTCGCCAGCTAGAGTAAGGACAGTCAGCTCGCAGCGGCATGGTTAGGATACAATATTTGAGCTCACCTGTTCAAGTTCCTCTACCATCGACATGTAAAGATTTTGACATTCCCTCTGCATCCCTGACTCGAAGGGAGTTTGTACGGGAAGCTGCTGAGCTACGGGTCGCGCAACCTGTTGAGGAGATACGCCAGGCGCCTTGAAACCGGTAGTGCTCGCAGTGCTTACGCCAGGTTTGTCACTCAAGCCAGCTGGTGCTGACGATGGCATGATGAAAGGTGCATTGCCCGCAGTCGGAAAAGAGGATTGTGTAGCGCCAAGAGTAGGAGGTTTGAATGTAGAAGGTGGTGTGCTTGGCCCTTGCGGTGAGGCACCGAGTTGAGCTGGTTTGGGTGAAGTAGCTGAGAAACCCGCAAAGACAGGAGACGCAGTTTGAGGCTGACGTTCCTCGTGTTTTGGAAGACTTGGCAGCATAGGCTTTTGCTGTGCAGCAGCATCTGACGTCCGACCGAAGGGCATCCTGGGTGACGCAGGACGGGGTTTGGGAATTAAGGGAACGGACTGTGAAGTCTGATTGCTCGGGGGTACTTTGCTCTCATCTCCAGAAACTGGCGTTCCAGCAAGAGGTGAGCTTCGTGCCGGACGAGAACCGGGTCGTCCAAGACCCAATGAAGCAGATGACGATATCACAGGAGCCACAGGTTTGGGCGCCAGTAGTGGTCCCTCGTCCTCTGGCTTGCTGGAAGAATCCGGAGGCGTCGTCGACCCTGATCGTACAAACGAAGCAGGCTTTGAAGACACACCTTGCGAAGGCGGCTTCGCTACCGAGTCATTCGATGGCCCGGCTTGCTTTCCAAACAGTGATGGCGGCGGCGAGGCAGACTTGGTCGTGTCAACTGACGGTTTTTCAGCGGGAGTTATTGGTTTCCCGAACAAGGTAGGTATTCCAGAGACGCCCGACTTAGCAAAAAGAGGGGGTGGGGATTTAGGGACAGTAGACCTTTTTGTTACAGCATCATCGTCATCGGGGAGTTGTGCCACAATTGGCACGGGGGATAATGCTTTCGTGGAGGCAGCGGCGCTGGGTTTCAAGAACACAGGCGGCGGTTTGGTCTGTTCAGAGGCCGATTTTGCTGACTTTGAAGACGGTCCCAATTGAGGTTCTGGTTTTTCATTCTCAAAGCTGGGAGTAGATTTGGGTGTCGAGTCTCTGGAATCGGGTAAAGGAATGGCAGCTGGACTTTGAGTCTTAAGACGTGATGGCGCCTCTACCATAGGTAACTGCTCTTCAACAGCCTCACTTCCACTGTCATCGTCTTCCTCAACTTCGCCTTCCTCTTGATCTTCTTCTGGTACTCCAACCGATCCCTCGGAGAACGACTCCGAAAGGAACGAGTCGGCGTCGTCATGTTCTTCATCCTGTTCTTCGCCCAAGTTTTGATCCTCCTCATCAAATGTACCATGAGTTGAAGGCGTGGGAGGGAGATTGTCTTGATCTAGCTCATCCGGTTTAGGGATAGTGACGAATGATAGTTCGTCCTTCTCCTTCTCCTTGCTAGATACAGGAGTTTTTTTGGAGGAAGCAGAAGGACTGGCATCCTCGTCTTTCTGAGACTTTAACATGTCACTGAACGAGGAGGGCTTTCCCGCTTTTGCGAATGCGCTGAATCCCCCTGATTCGCTGTACGCACTAAAAGCATTCCCTGACGGTGTTGTCAAGGGTGTCGTACTCGCAGGGCTCGAAGTAGCAGGTGTACCGAAGGCCGATTTTCCAAACACAGAGGCACCGCCTGGAGTAGATGGTGTTCCGAACTTCGGGGTCGTCGAGCCGCTAGTAGGTGTCTGGAATGCGCTTGCAGGGCCAGACCCTCCAGCGCCGAACACGGACACCGGCTTGACGGGCGTGCTGAAGGCATTCGCTGCCACAGGTTTTGGATTTGCAAACGGCGATGTGCTTGGAACCTTCACACTAGCGCCGAAAGCACCAAAGCCTTCAGACGGTTTGAACGCCGAGGGTGTAGCAGTCAAATTTCCGAAAGCCCCACTCGATGGAGCAGGGGTAGTGGTCTTGAAGGCCGATGGTGCAGGAGTCCCGAATGGCGTGGTCGATTGTGCCGAGGGTGGCGGACTCAAAGCGGAGTTCTCAGCAACATCAGTCGAATAATCCGCCGATAGAGTGTTAGGCAGAGGCTTTCGCCCCAGACTCGGACTTCCTTCTGGGCTGGACACGGGCGATTGACCGCGAGCTGTAGGTGTGCTAAATGTGCTCGATGTTTGTTTTTGTGTGTTTGGAGAGGAAGTTTGACTGTTCCCAAATACGTTTGATCCTTGTGCGCTGACGCCAAAGGAAGATGTCCCAGACGAACTGAATGGGCTGGCCGAATTTTGTGTCCCACTGGAAAACGGTGATGGCGAGGGTTTTGCACTACCGAAGGCAGCACTGGCGTTCTGTGGTGTTCCAAATGGCGAAGGCGATTTTTGCTCGCTAGTGGCGAAAGGGCTTGAATCTTTCCCAGCACCTTCACTGGACGTAGCCATTGCGATGCTCGGTGCTTCGCTGGGCTTCGTTTGAAGAGTCTGCGCTTGTTGACCAAAACCAGATGTCCCGCCTTGAGCGAATGAGCTGAAGCCTTTAGATGCTCCCGCGAACGCGCTGAAGCCTCCTGACGTACTAGATCCAACAGTGGGAGATGCAGAAGAGGCTGAGCCGAAAGCAGAGGACTTTCCGAAGCCCGCCGAAGCCCCAAATGATGAAGATTTCCCGAAAGATGGCTGACCGAACGCAGATGGAGGTTTCGCTGATCCGAAGCCAGAAGTCCCAAATGCCGATGAGGGCTTCGGTTCTTTGTCTAAGCTTGTATCCTTTGGGGTGGATAGCGGTTCTGCAGGCTTTAGAAAAGCCCCAAAGCCAGAGGCAGGCTTCACAAATCCGGATCCCTGAGCATTGCCGAACGCGCCGAACGAGCTTGCGGTGCCCGTTCCACTGCTAAATACTGATGTTGTGGGTTTCTCTTGAGCTGTACTCTGTGAGAAAGAGCCAAACATGCTATTCACGGCTCCATTTTGAGATTTGCTCGTCTCACCTGTTTCACCTAAAGACAGGCCACCTAAAATGCCACCTTCACCTTCGTCGGCTTCAGACATATCAGCTTCCGGCGAAGCAGCATCCGCCGCAGGTGAATTTGCAGACCCGACAGACGGACTTGCAGCGGGCGGAGATGGATTACCGAATCCAAAGCCTGACGAGCCAAATTTCGACGGACCGGAAGAAGCAAACGCGCCAAAGCCAGTTGCTGGGCTCTGTCCGAATGCAGAGGTACTTGTGGACTGCCCAAAGGCAGATGTTTGACCGAACGCAGGTGCCGACGTCTGCTGGCCAAAGGTGGATAAACCAAACGCAGGTGCACTTGTTTGGCCAAAAGTGGGTTTTGGTTGCTCAGGTTGTGAGGGCGAGTCTCTGGCAAGGCTTGCAAAGCCAGTAGAGCCGAACGTAGGCGCCTGCCCAACCTTTGGAGTTGCAGTCCCGAATCCGGTTGATCCAAAGGCTGGAGTAGTCGTAGATGGTTGTGCAATCACGGACGGAGCAGCAGGAGACTTGTCAGTCGCTTGTATAGTTTGGCTCGTCGATGAGGTACTAGCTGACGATGGAACGACCATACCAGGGTAAGGGCCACCTTTCTCATTGGACACAAACCATGCTTGCAACGTCCCATCGCTTGCATAGAGATAGAGGACAGGCGAAGAGGAATTGTCCTGATCGCTACGACCGGAGGTAAGATCCATGTCTAGAGCCAAAGGCACAGTGTCTTCAGTGTCTTTGTCTAATGGCACGCTTGGCGTAGACATTTCCTCCAATGTCAAATTACACCACGTCTCCGAAGCATCATTCTCGGCGAGGCTGCCGACGAGGCCGATGTCGCTTGATGTGCTATCCCCAACAAATACGAGAAGCTTCGCAGGATTCCAATTACGCATGACGACGGTGAATGCCCCAGGTGGTCTTAATGCAGGTGATGCATAGTATGGCGTCTCGAGCACCGTTTGGGTAGCGGAATTTGTCTTGGGGTCAAACAGTGTGAGGACATGTTTCTGCGGAGCCTCTGGACTGAGATTCCCAGGAGGGGCGTAAATACCATAGAATGCTTGATTCGATAACCATAGTACTGTTATGACGCTGTTGTTGTCTACAGAGGGGGGCTTGGGCACATGTAGCTTAACCGAGTTCGTGTCTGTCGGGCTATACGTGACTATGTCACCGTTTCTAAGACCAACAGCTAGTTGCTTCCCCTTGGCCGACCACACAACTAGGACAAATTTAAGTACAATTAGCACGAGGTTTGTTAGCAGAGAAAAATACGCACTCGATGTTGGCACTGATTCTGCAATTCCGCCAGTTCGCCATCCACCCACAGATTGCAGCTGTTTGACATCCAAGATTTCCACCGCCAACCCGTCGGATCCACTCTCTGCTTCTCTCCTCACTGCTACCAGCTCTGGAAGATCAGCTGGGTTGCCCAGTATTTGTCGCAATGGACCCGGCGGGCCTGGAGGGAAGGTCCGGAGCACTGCAATGTTGCCCTCACCCTGACTAAAGAGGCTAGACGTGTCGAATATGGATATTGAGCCGTCTGCGAGTCCAACTGCGAGGCGCTCATCATTGAGGGCGAGTGCCAAATGCGTTGGTGTGCCCGCCACCGGCAAAAGACGTCTGGGAGCTAGATCATCTTCGCCTTCTGTTTTGGATGAAACGATAGATTTGCGGAGGTCACTGAGAGGTGAAAATGCAAGTCCTAATGGTTACTCAGTAAATTTGGTTCAAATGGGGAAGCGGATATTAGGCGCACCGTATTCTCCCTGCACGCCTCGTGCAATTGCAGCAAACCACCCCTTCACATTTGAAACCACGAAATAATTTCCCTTTCCATCAAGTACGTTCAAGTCCAAAGGTTGAGCGGAGATCCGTATTCGTGTCCGCTTGTTCAATAACCGCAATGAAAGGAACTGAGAACAAAAGCCAATTGGTATGTAATAACAGCATAAGCAGGGAAGGAGCGAACTCACATCGGCCTCCTTGTCTTGTGCATTGACTGTGGACCACGAAACCTGAGGCGACGAAGGTACCTGAATGGCGCTGATGTTCATCTGAGACACGTATAAACAGTTCTAGAATTTCGCCTAGAGTTGACTGCCCACGACATCAACGCGTGCTCAACGTTGCACCGATGCAGACACAGAAGAAAGCGCGTCTTCGATCCACGTGCGAGTGACTCCCAACTTGTCACCAACTGTCACAATTCGGAATGACTTCAATTTTTAATCATTCGGTCTGAATATGTGCGCACGCGTAAAAAAATGGCATATCTCTAAACTTACTTTACACTTGGATTTTTAGGTGCGAAGGATGGACGGACAAGTGTTTCTATCATGGGAGAGTCGCTTGTAGGGTGAACGAGACAGGGAGGGCATAGGAAACGGTTGGCATACATAGAGAAAATCAAATGCGCATAGATCGTTCGAAACATAAATAAGGGTACACAAGCTGTAGTTTTCTTTATCAATGCATAGCAAGCGTCCGAGAAAAATGGTAAATGGATAAGTAAGATGCACTCGGTGTCTTTCGATATCTGAAACAACGATCGAAGGAGGACAGAAGGGGGAAAGAACGCACAGCGTATCAGGCCTTACACGTTCCTCTGTACAGCCGTTCGGATAGATGTGGCCTTACTTTCTTAGAACCGAAGAGGCTCAATTTTCTTCGGCGTAGGTATCTTAGGTACACCCGGCGCCGTTCCACGGTCCCGCGTCGGAGTCGACGGTGAGCTCCGAGCGCCATGGAGACTCGTTGCTGAGACCGAATTGCGGTTGCGCTCGCGTTCCTTTGCGCTCCTTCCTGGCTTCGCCATACCCGCCGGAGGTACTCCAATAATACGAGACAGTGTCCACGGAATCTCGAAACGTGCCTGAAGTGCAGACGCCACATATCGCGCAATTTCGAGGTGCAGTGTCGGGTAGTACGTCGTCGAGGCCTTTCGTGCGACCTTGTTACGTCAATTAGTGGTCTGCAAGCTCGCGAATGCCTCCCGCAATGACTCACTAGGATAATGCGTTCTAGTCCAGACGCAAACAGATCCGAATGAAATCGGTACGCTGACAACTCGTTATCTTTAGTGATATTCAAATCCGCCGCAGACTTCGCGACGGCATTGATAAGCTTAAAGTGCATCGTCTAGGATCGGCAGTTCGTCCATGGCGAATGGTAAATATCGATTAACAAATCATGTCGAAGGCAGAGAATGAAGAGTGATAAAAATGAAAAGGCATTCAGTCATATTAATCTTATACTGAAGCGAAATGCGTACTAGGTATCCCATGGCCTCAAATTCAACACCACCAGTCATTCCACCAGGAGCACGAGGCTTCTCCACGCGCTTTTCATCGGTATCATCCAAGTTCCAAATAGTGTTGCTCGGGTGACAGAACACCCAAAAGTAATCTCTGCATACGTCAGAAAGTTCCTGGAGATACGTTTTGTAGATTCGTGGAACGTGAAGCGATTCAATGAATTCGTGAGGTGAGATGGGGGTTTCCGGTGCCTCCGCAGGCGGTGGAGCCTTTGTAAGCAAGAGTGTGCGTAGGAAAGAGAAAAGGTTACGATGCGGTGAAGGGAGGCTTATCAGCTGCGGGTTGTCGGTGACTGGACTAACATCCGAGAAGTCTTCCCACATCTCACGTCTGCGTTGTCTAGTGGGCGTCGTGGAAGATGGTGAAGGCAGAGCGGTCGGCGGGTATAGATCAAAGAGAATAAGGAGAAGCTCTACGATGAGCTGCCGTGTCGCAACATCACCAGGTTTTTTGTCAGAAAACAGGAGGCGCACGAGCTGTGAGTATGGTGTTGGACTTGCGGAGCGGAGAGCCGCGCAGCCTACGGCTGAAGTGGACAGGGCCTTAAAACATCGCAGCAGCTCGTGCAGTAGCTGGTCGTCATGTTGTTCCTCCCTAATAACGTAGTTGAGGTCACTAATAGCGGTTGTCTGAGGGAGAGATCGTACGCTCACCTCCATTCAACTTCCAATAGTTCGTTCAGACGCGTAAGAAGAGCAGAATATCCGTCAAGTTGGAAGAAGGTTTCGGTCCAACTGCACCCAGAATAAAACTCTGCCTCAAGGAATAATAGACACAATAACTAACCTAGCGGATTCATTTCGCAATAAGAGCCTCAATTTCTTCACGACTTCCACATCCAGTTCCAAGCTCGAAGTGCTCGTCAATATGTTAGTGTATCTGGAAGGTACCATGTCCTTCGACCAGCCTTTCTGCGCCTTCTTGCCCGTACCGTCACTAAGAGACATAGGCAAATGAGCCTTGGATGAATGTCGACTGATGTCAAGCGAGAAACCTCGCGAATGTCTACTCGTGGCCTGCGGTGAATTAGGCTCGTCGTCGTAATGCCGTCCAAGAGATATAGAGGATCTCATAGCTGCGCCAAGAAATCTTCCAGTCGTCTGGGGCGGCTGAGGAAAGTCATGCGAAGCGTGCTGTTGAGAACGTGGGGAAGAAAGCGAATCGCTGCTCTTGGATTTACGAAGCGAGCTGGGAGCTTTCTTGGGAGTCGCATGAGCAGCGGAGGCAGCAGGTTTAATCACTTGGGAAGAGCGAAGCATGGCCGCTTTAACAGTGGAGTCCATACCGCCCAGCTTCGGTCGCAAATTCTCCGGGATTTGGAGGTCGTCCTGTTCAAAGTGTTAGCCCAGCCCAGTCCATAACTAACGGTCGAAACTCGCCAGAAGCTTGTCAAAGGCATGCGTCATCTCCGTAGAGTCTGTACCCGGTCTAGGTTGCTGTTGCTGTTGCTTCTTCTTCTGCTTGCCCTGCATCGTCACAACTGGCTGAATTTCTTTGTTTCTATCGGCATCCTGGAAGACAGAAGCTCTGTATGCGCCCTTCGCCAGAGCAACACTGTTCGGCCTGTTCTCCTTGCTCGTAACATCTCGATCACTGGATGGACCTACAGAGACTGTTCTCTTGCCGAATCCTCTGAACATTATCGCGGTCAAAGGCCCAGAGGAAGGAGTAAGCGAGTGCTCGAGTTCTGTTCGAGTTCAACCTAGAAGGTGTTCAAGTTGTTTCAACACGAGACGCGTCTGACCACTCTTGAACTCCTACTATCATCATCTGGATCGTGGGAATTTTGTTGTCAACTTGTCTTCTTTCTCCTCTGCTATGGACAGCAACATGCTGAACAAAGCTAAAGCTTCTCTCCATAAAACAAAGTCGTCTC
>NBAY01000090.1:0-143272 GCA_002794775.1 Porodaedalea pini | reverse complement strand
ATTTTTCGACACTTTGGCTCTGATGCGGCTCATTTCACGTGACATGCACGTGTCGCAGGACTTATGAAAAAGGCTGTAAGATGACAGAGATTGAGCGCCGGGGAAGTTCAGGTCTGAAGCGTAACGAACCTTGTTTCCGAGTCAGCCAGCTTGGACACTATGCTATGATGTTTCGGTGCGACGTAAGTGGACGTGCATCCCGGAGGCGACTCAGGACGTGTTCAGGTAGTGAGACACGACGATTCATGATCGAAAAGACGCTAGGCACATATTGTACTCTATTCTCCTATCACACGCTCTTGAACCATAAGAAACCAGATTCGATACCATTCAAAATTATTATGCTACAGTCATGTAGACAGTGACAACAAATGAGCGGGATTTTGAGTAGCTTGGGCAGGGCTATAATGGCAAGGTGTTGATAATATTCGTCAATCAAACTGCATTTCTCGTTCTTTCGTCTTCGACCGACTACTGCTGCTTACACTCCTCCGGATTAACCTGTGCTGCGCCTGGAGGTGGACCACGGTGCGTAAGGTCGGTATCCTGCGAGGTAAGGTTATGTGAACCGATGTTTCAGACGGGGAGGGTAGAGGTAGCGCAAATAAAACGCACATACGTCATCGTCATCACTATCCTCATCGTCCTTCTCCGCACCCTCATCATAGTTATCTTCTGACTCTGACTCGTCGTCGTCCTCACTGAATTCATCTCCGTCCCATTCAAGCGCCTTTCCCGTGAAATAGTCGACTGCATGTGGGATGATCTGTGAATAAATGAGGAGTTTAGCTAACGGGCAGAAAGACAGGAAGTAGGGTGTGACGCACTCTGTCTTTGAAGTCTTCACCGATCTGACAAAATAATCAACTGAGAGACAAAATGCCATGAAGCTAGCGGGTGGGCATACCTGGTAGTCGAGCGCGAGACGGTCCTCGAGATCGCCGAGCTCATCGTCGTCAACCTCTCCGTTCTCGATCGCCTCGGGTGATGGCTGCACGGGTGGGTTGAAGAAGTTGAAAAAAGAGTCCACAGGGCGAGCCTTCCGTACGAGGCGTGTGCGGTTCGTGGCTAGAGAAAGTTGACGTCAGTTAGCGCTGTTTCACATGAAGGCAATGGACGAAAGGCACAACGAACTCTTATTGCGCTGCTTCTTGACCTCGACCTCCTTAGTGAGATCCTTCTCCTCCTTCCAATGGATCTGCGTCCCAACAGCACGATCGTACGTGTAGTCACCTGACCAGTCGATCTCAGACCGATACAGATACGTCTTCTCGAGTACAGCATCCTCAAAGAACTCGTTTGGTGAAAAGAAGAAGGAGAGCTTGAACCCGAGCTGGTCCGTGCCGGGCAGATAGGAGAGCTGTACGTCGTTGAGGTGCTTTAGCGCCTCTGCGTCGCGATCCGTAATAAGGTCGCTAATGCCCAGATGGTTGCGCAGCACAGTGAGCCAGAACGCGTCGATCGGCGTGGTTGCGGTAGAGTCGGTGGGTAGCGGCTCATACTCATTATCATCTTTCGCTGCTTCTGCCTCTCCCGCTGCAATCTCCTCCGCAGTTGGTGGTGCAGAGCCTGAGATGATTGCTGCTCGGCGCTCATACAGGGGCTTCGCACGATCCAGATACTGTAGACTCATTAGGCTCGTGATAGAAGTTAGAATGACGTGCAATTTGCCTTTCTTTCAAGCTCCCAGACCTCGCGCTTGAACTCCTTCTGAAGGTCGGCATGCTTGAGCTGGACGCCATGGAGAGCTGCGAGAGAGCGCTTCGTCTCGATAGGAAGTGATTCGATGTACCCGGAACTTTTCCCGATGAGCGTGCTGAGACGACCTTGGACGATGCCAGCTAAGGCGTTCTGAGTTTCGGCTCCTCGAAGCGCAGCAGCGACATCGTCTGCGTCAACTTCTTCCTCCGGAATAGCAGAAACACCGGGTTTTGTTGCAAGGCCTGACGAGATGGGGGCGTGGGTGAGCGGTGTGTTTTGTGGGGTGGGCGCAGCGAGGCCGGGTGTATTGATTGGAAGGTTTGAGGGCATAGTAAACGTCGTAGTCGGGAGGAAGAGAGGACAAAGTCACTGCGAACGGGTGCGGGGCGGGGGGCGAATTCGGTCACGGGGCATGCTCGGAATATAATGCCAAATTTAGAAATCAGTTTTTTCTTGCTTCATTTCCGAGTCGTCTTGGAGCATAATCTCAAAATGGCAGAACGCTGCTCAAAAATTATCTTCGAAATCTTCAGGAAGTGCAAAGTCTTCACTATAGGGAATAGTCTCAACTCCGGCATCACGCTGTCTATATACTGAATTGCATCCATCTAATCTCTTACAGTCTACGGAAAATCCGAGTCTCGTTTCTGAATCTACTGCTGGCCTTCGAACCGATGCCTCTAGGGGAGACTTCTTGAACTGAATTATATAGTTGACAAGATTGTTGGTTGCGTATGCTTCTGTTGAGAAAGCATCAAGGATTTGCTAGGGACTTTGATTACTGTTTGCGACGGAACGCAGGTTGCCCTAGCAAGCTACTCGAAGCTGTTGGTTGCATCTAAATTTATTTTTCAGTATGCTTTAATACGGCAACTAACACGAAATCTATCAAATAGCGTGCCAGAACAGTTGTTTGCTGACCGCGTTGCTCTGCTTCCGCATCTCAGTTCGCGACAAACCTCTCGATCATCACTTCCCAGCTGCCCAGTTCCTCTACAAAGAGACTGCTCCCATACACTCCAACCCATAGATTACTATAAGCAAGCCCATCTCTCTCAAGCGCGCAACATCCCTGGCATTGTCGTTGTTACCATCAATAAGAACTGATGCGCCTCTCACCCTGCCTCATCTCAATTCAAACCTTGGGCATAAATATCTGGAGCCCTCGATATAGGATAAATACATTCAAATGCCCCTTTCCCATTGACACGCATGATGCTCAACTTTCTTGCGAGGACGGAGAGTGCCACCACACAGCTCGTTCATCTGAATGCTATCCGGTGCTTGACTAGTAGGCTTCATGCTCATTTCTTCTCGAGGTCTCGTTCAACTCATCATGCTTTGCGGTTCAGTTTCAGGCATCTCAGTCCTTGCCTACGACACCATACTTACATTCCCCGAAGAGGTCCATTACGTTTGGACGCCTCTCTGTCGCTATGTGCTCCTTCAATTACGCCATGATCAAAAGCACGAAGCATTACCTCTAGCCTCAGTGTTGCATAAGATTCTGCTGATTATAACGCGATATACCATGCTCGTCATTTCTGCAGTTTATCTACTCGGTGATTAATGTTACCTTCCTCTTCAATGAGATGTCTCTAACATGTATTGACAACCTGCGGTTCCTTGAGAAGCGGTGGCACCCTCTGTGGATTTAACTACGAATTGGGTGAGTTCGTATCCCGTACGCTTGATAGCTTTTATATTCACAGCACGATCTAGTGAGCGTTGTATACCTGTGGAAGGTATGATGCATATTCAATGCTACAAAATGATATCAGGTGCCGCATCGTATATCCAGCCACGCTCAGTTTTGACATCCTCATCGAGTTGGTAGGCTCGGGTACGTCTACATAGACACATCTCTTGTTTTCAGAACTTGATTTAATCAAGTTGGGTCCTGTTCAGGTGTTGTATTCTATCGTCTATATACCCTATGGGAGCTAGACCGTCGCAAAACCTGTATCATTATGATCGGACTCGCAATCGTGAAACTTTTCTGTCTTACCACTGCGTACATCACTATTGCCATCACAAGGGGTAAAATATGACCTTCCTAGCCTTACAAGAAGATTTAACGCTATCTTGTAGAACATATCTTCTTCTTCAGCTTTGCGGGTGTACGTGTCTGTTTGTCAAATGATGCCAAGCGGCTTACAATTGTCTCCTGGGCAACATCTGTATGTTTCTCTATTTCATATCTTAAATATTTGACAAGTTCACAACATCATTCTGCAGTTGACTCTCGACTTGTCTGCGTTTATTCTTCTTCTACTGAATGCGCTATCACGGCCTCGCACGGAAAGCCAGCGTTTACTCGACATTCTGTACAGAGACGGAATGTTTTTCTTTTTAGTGAGTTCTCTCACTGACGCTGCTCGAAGTTTTTCTTTCTAAATTATTTCTTGTGGAAAGACCACAGTGTGTAAGTACGCTCGCTCACCGTGTTCATTTCTTCTGTGATGGTTACTCTTCGATCTTTTGAATATGCTTAGTTATGCGGGGCCTCAACGTCACAATTATGTCCTTTGCTCAGGTTTGTTGTATTCCTTATTCATTCTGTCAATGCTTCTGATACCGAGTTTTCAGCCAAGTCTGTTCTATATCGGAATAATGTCAGCCGTCATCCGAACTAGTCCAGTCTGAGAAATACTGAATTGCTTTGACAGATTTTCTGGGACAATAGTCACTACTGCCTCCTGTCGATCCCTCCTGAATCTTTCACGGCTTGAGGAAGAAGAGAAGGCTCTATACGATGAGAACGATGGAATGAAAATGAGCACGCAATATGGTATTCAACACTACGTCTCGAGATCTGTATACCGTAACGATGGTGCGCATGTTGATCTGTTAGAAAGTAGATGGTTCGGTTCGTGGTGACGTTTTGTACCTCAATCACTTCGTCTTAAAGCATTGTGGACATTTTTTTGCGGCTGCATTGATATTCTGCATTTCATACGCGTGGGTAGCAGTAAAATACATCTGATCATAATATACAATAGAAAATAGCTGCTCGAGAATTTCAGTTGTCATCCCTTCTGAGGCAGGTCAGAAAGCTCCATTTGAACAGGTCCGTGGCTCTCGGGTATGAAACAATCTCTGACACAATCACCTTCGAGGACAAGCCCTGATCCCCGATCATTTGACTTTGTTGAATCTGCGAGCTTGAAGAGACCTAGGAAAGCACGAGAAGCTGCAGTAGTCACAATCGTTCCCGAGAACCTGTGGCTAGGTGAGATCACTTTGCGATTATAGTACGAGCTCAAAAACGGCGTACACCATTCCCATGTAGAATATCGATGGCTGAATTAGAAAAAAATTGATTACTTCAAGCAGCAAAGTCAACAGTGATCTACGAACGTCGGTTGCAGAGGCGACAAGGATCACATTAAGCGCTCGCATACCTGTTGGAAAAGATAGCATCAGCCATTTAAGAGATAGTTATAAGAGATAAAATGGCCTACAGAATGTCGTCTAGTGCCAATGGAATCATGGATGCAAACGCTCAGCCAAGATGCTCTGTGGTACAAAAGCAGAACACGTACGAAGAAGAATATGATTCCGTCACTGTACAAGATTCTGAGGAGTCGTTCACTTTCGACGCGCGGGCGTGACAGAGCATTTAGCAAGAGGAGCATGAAGGCGAAAACGTCGAAAGCAGCCTATCAATGTGAAGTGGAAGGTTTGCCCTCAGATAAATAATGAAGAAATTCGTACAGCTGGTATCCAAGCTCCGAGGTATACGAGTGGCATTTCTGGTATACCGCAGACTCGCAGACTACCGGAGCCCTCGAACGCAATTGAATCTGGGAGGAAGATTGGAAGCTGCGCTTGGACTAAAGAGTTATCCGCTCACGTCTGACTTTAATAGTGCTTGCATAGGCAAACGCGAGGGCGATAGTTTTCGAGCAGATGAAAGTGCTCAGAAGTATCCAAGTTCCGCTGCGACCGAAATTCCAAAGTAGGTACAATCGGTGAAGTACGACACCTTGTACAAGTTAAGAGTATGTTTGTCGATGAATGCCAGATGCAAACCTGAACCCACTATCTCAATCCAGATGTCTGTTCTACTGACAATCAGAAGCATGGATCGACACCTACAAGTCGAGATGCTTCATACACTGTATTGCTGAAGAAAGAGGGTATCACCGCACTTTTTCGCAGTTAGTATCAAGAAATGAGTGCATTATGTAGCAACTCACCCATTCATTGTTCATTGTACGAGTCGGCATAATGCCTACCAGAGAGTTAAGAAATGATCAAGAACAGGAAGATATTTATGCACTTAGCAAGTTTATTATCGCAATCGTAATCATCACGTATCTATTCAAAAGATACAAAATCCTCGAGATGAAGGCCTTGAGCGGCGCATCTCGCCGCCGAAGAAAGAATAAAGACGACCAGACAAAGTAGAGCTCTTGTGGGAGCGTCAGCAGCGTGTCGTATTTAAGCACGCTGGTGCCAGCTACTGTAAATGAGAAGCATATCACCCGCAAAACATTATGCCAGTCAGTAAAGGGTACATGAGGAATTGGACCCTGCGTACGGGAGACGTATCGGAATGTGTAGAGATTCGTAACTTGCGTCTTTGCCTCCTGTAAAAGGTCCACATTCGCGGAGGACATTGGGCTGAGGAACGAGGGAGAATTGAGGAAGGGGATATGTAGAGAACGTTGTACTAATAAGATATAGCAGCGAGTCTGTCCGCGGGGATCAGAAAATCGATCACGACCAGCACACGAAGGGGGTTCTTGCATCAAACATCGTGATATAGTGATGGAGGGTGTCTTGGAGATACCGAATTCTTGGTGGTGGAAGCATCATTGAGAAGACCGCTTTTGATATTTGTGGAATTGTCGCACGAAAGCATGGAGGAAGCCCCACCAAACACCGAAAATGGCCTCTTGCCGATTTTGATACGTATTCGAGCTACCATCATTCCAGTGAAATATGTTTCAGTTGATTCTCTATATTGAATGAGGTAGATAAGACAGATTATTGATGTTTCGAGGAAAGATACGACTCCCGAACAGACCACTTCTCCGCTGGCTAGTGATATGAGAGCGCTCCGAGAGTGGATAGTTCCATTTGGTGCGACAGAAGCAACGAATGGATGTGACTGCGCTGTAACACGTCCATCATGGATGCTTTAGTCTTCTGTCGAATATGATTGAAATCTGAACCTTGGGAGGTGCGAAACGATGCCTCAGGACCCATCCTTTCGAAGATTCGAAGACATGATGTCATAAGAAGTTGTGATAACAGATCTGAGGCCTAGGAGCCCCTGAGAACGTATAAATGAGCACTATCGCAAGCGGAACTTGAATTTCACAGCATCTAAATGAAATGACGTACCCTTCACCGTGCAATTCCATCTTCCACGTTTTTCTAATCTAGACCAATAGCCGTGGCAAAGTTAATGATCCCGGCGCCTTGTGTAGAGAGACAAAGATGAGAAAAGACTTGATATAAATCTCGCTTCAGAGCCGTGTATGAAACAAAGAACCTCGAGACACCAAGTTCGAGCGCTTTCTAGCAGGACGTTACGCATTAAGTATTAACTGGTACAATAACAAAGAGACAGCGTCTAGTGGCCTGCAACTGTCATTAATCTAAGTTCACATAGAGGTTATGTTACGGAAGGCTCACAGAATTAAAGTCTGCTTTCGCCCTTTTCCCGACACTATAACCTTCCTTCTACTGAACTCGATCCGCCGCCACCACCACCACCACCACCACCACCACCACTGGTTCCAGCACGTCCCTTGCCCTTCCCGCTTCCGCTCATCCCGTTCGTAAATTTCCGCCGTGAATTGGGGGACGCAAGGCTGGACAGTCTATCTCCCTCCCTCCCCCTTCCCAGATCTACCTCTTTCTCCAGACCCGAGCTCTCGCCTTCGTCCTCATCTTCTAATGCATCAAAAATTACTGCACCACGTCTTCCGAAAGAAGCATTGGGGGCACGAGAAATTCGAGATGCTGAAGATGACTCGGTTGCAGACAACAACCGACGCAGTATCTGGCCTTGGGCATCTAATGCGCCCTGTAGGTCCACAATCTGGCGCACGAGCGCAGCGAGCGAGGGGTCGTCCTGCGGTACATGGAGAAAAGCATTGGTATAACTCACATCATGAATGAAGACTTGCTCACCAAATCAATCTGCCGCCTCTCTAGTCCATTCCCATTTATCCCTGCGCCGTCGCGAGCATGCGCGTCCCAGAGCGCGCTAAACTCACGTCCGAGAACGAAGGAAGGGAGCGCAATAAGTAACAATCCGAAAACCAGGAGAGGGACGGTTAGGAGACGTCCAAGGAAGGAGCGCGGCGTGAGGTCGCCGTAGCCAACTGTTGTGATTGCTGGGAACGGGGGATATGGTTTCCTGTGAGCTGTAGCCTGTATGTAAAGAGGAGAACGAGAACATACTGACGAGGACAAACCTGCGTAAAGCGCGAGTTAGATATGAATAACGGTTAGTGAATGCAACATGAGAAGTGAAGAGGCGCTTCACCATCCGGCAGCAGGAATAGACTTCAGTCGTAATCACAGCCAATGTCAAAGCATACGACAACATTCGGAGACGAGCATCAAGCCACATTTCAGGGGAAGAGCGGCGAAAAAACGTCGGGAGAGAACAAAAATTGAACATGTGAGTAAGAATAGGGAAGAGCAGAAGCAAAAAAGGAAAGCCGTACAGCAAACTGGCTCGGCTCGCCGTCTACATCAATGAACATCTGCAAAATCGGGTCCCACGTTCCTCTCTCTGCGAAGTACCTGTAAATGAGTGTTTTCAGTCAACTATATGAAAAGGGAAGGGAGAACGTACAAAATTGTACTAAAAATGACGAGGAACATAAGGAGAAAGAAGCCAAGCGCAAGGAGGGCGTGCTGAGAGTGCCTGACGGAGAGATACATGATTTCGATAGTCCTGTATTTCTTCTTTGTCAGCATGTATCTCGCTAAAGCTCGAAGGGAGAAATAAACATGAACGTACAAGGTGATGGTGTTGTTGGTACGAAATGCTCGGAAGACGCGAAGCAGACGAAAGGTGCGGAGGATGGAAAAACGGAACATAACCGACGTATCCACACCCATAAAAAGCTCCACGTAATAAGGTGCGATGGCTAGTAGGTCTACGATACCGAAGAATGCTGAACACCGATTTGGTCAGTATTCAATTTTGGTAATATAGGGAGTGTAGAACGCACACAATGCCCATCGCCAGAACACGCTCCAGCTGACGCTCCACGCAAGTGCTCTTGCAATATACTCAACAGTGAACAGTACGACCAGCGAGCTCTCGATACCTGATAGATTGTGTAAGCCTATGGTAACCCGGGGCTGACATAACGATACGTGCCGAACCAGACGCTGGGACTTGTTGCACGGAATGTTGGAATGGTTTCAGATACGGTAACTAAAGCACTGAAGACAATGAGAGACGTGGTCAGGACGTGCACCAGGAAGGAAGCCGACGATGCGGAAGGATGCTCGAGTAGCTCTAAGGTAGTCTATCAGATATACATTCCAACGATCATGTGTACTACCTACCATGCAGAGAGCGTTTCCATGGCGGATGGATAGAAGAGAGTGGCGGGGAGGAAGCGGTCGAGGGGTCGTAAGAGAGGCCGAAATTCTGGAGTTCGAAGGGCACGTCAAGGTCGCGGACGCGGTCGCGGTCTGACGATGGATGGACAGAGCGGAACATGGAAGAAAGTGAGTCGGGCAACATACGCGTGTTACAGTATGCGTCACGCGTCGAGGCCGAGGAATGATGTTTGCTTCCGCACATTCCGAAATTTACACGTGGCTCGACTTTAAATCGCAGATATCACTAGTAATAGTATGTTATCACTCCTTTGCACTGCCTGCTATTCCGAAATCTACAGTATTGTAATATGGTGAATGTCGTTGTTCAATCGCAAACTTCAGCGCCATGCAGTATCGCATCCTGGTGCAACGATGCAGGCGACATCATGTCCTGTCCTGTGATTTATCGATGTATCCGGTGAAAAATGAAGTGACATCACATCCTGACCAGATCTTTGATTTCAGTCAACACTGAAAATCCTCTCGCTCTGACTCACTCCACCTAGTCCACAGTCGAAGACAAAATCTTCTGTATTTACTCAAGGAACGGACATCTGCGTTCTCGAAGCTGAAGGTAAGCCGTAAACAACATATTATTATTATCATGAATGGTTTTGTTCAGACTCACCAGTTGGTTAGCTTCGTGCTTTCGAGAGAATCCGAATACTACCCAGATGACCTCTCAACTTCAACTCCTTTGAAGCATAGCGATAGCCATTCAGCATATCTGGGCCCTCGTCCGAAGCTCAATACACCGAAACCGACCCGATCATCATTCACAAGGGCCTGTCAGTCTCGTTTTCTATTCAGAATAGCAAAGTGCTTTTCCACATACACTTTCCGGATGAGATTCTTGCCGTCATCATCGAACAGCCCTTAATGAAGTACGTCTCTCTTTGACTTTACAAGTGATGTGTTTCAATGGCCCTCAGGACGTATTCACGATCTTCTTCGCGCAGCATATGCAATTTGGACTGTTCGAAGGCCGAGAACGGACGTCTGAATAACATAGATCATAATTTGGCGGACGGATAGAAGAGAACGGTGGGGAGGAGGCTGTCGAGTAATCGTGAGAGGCCTGAAGTTTGGAGCTCGAAGGGCACATCTAGTAAGTCGCACTTGCGGCCTTACGATGAATAGGCAGAGTATAACATGGAGGACAGTGTGCCAGGGATCTGGCAGTGTCCTTATGACCCATTAGAAGCAACTTATCCCTATCACGCTCCCAACAGCGACTACTCTTTCTCTCAAACGGCCACCATGGCTCCTGTCGCAACCGCCGCTGCTGATGTCGCTCCTCCGCCGATTTTTAAGTCCAAGGTCCCCGGTATTGACGAAGAGACTCAACATGATAAGTCGACTATGAGCGAGCGCTCTCGGATCGCTTTTCCGAAGTAACCGATCTCTGAAGACAAGTTGGAGGAACGTGCGTATCTCAAGTTCCGTCTCGCCCAAACCTTCCGCATCTTTGGCAAGCTTGGGTACGATGAAGGTGTCGCCGGCCACATTACCGTCAGAGTACGTCGTTCACATCCTAGCTTATACTCAGATTATTATTATTTATTAATAATGCAAGAATCCGTTAAAGACCGACTCGTTCTGGGTCAATCCGTTCGGTCTGCATTTCTCGCTCATCCAGCCAGATGACCTCCTTCTCGTCGACCACACCGGCGCCATTCTCGGCCTCCTCAACACAGCCGCGTTCGCGATCCACTCCGCTATTCACACCGTCCCGATGTGCTTTGCGCCGCGCACTCTCACTCCGTCTATGGACGTGCGTTCTCGACGCTTGGGAAAGAGCTCGATATGATCACACAAGACGCGTGCGCGTTCTACAAAGGCCACGCGGTTTACAAGCAGATTAATGGTGCTGTTCTCGCGGAGGAGGAAGGGCGGAGCATAGCGAAGATGCTTGGAAACAAGAAGGTATGCACTCCTTCAGCAAGGCAAGCCACTGTTGTGCTGATGGCCGTCATGCGTAGGCTATCATTCTCCAGGTAGCCATCAGTCATTTCTCTCGATCTGTTGTCAAATCTGGAACGATTTTCACCTAGAACCACGGCCTGCTTGTCGCGACGTCGTCGATCGAGGGCACTATGCACTATTTTATGCTACTGGAGAAGTCATGCCATGTATAGCTTTTGGCGGACGCCGCAGGGTCAACAGTGAAGATCGGGGACTTTGAGGCGGCGGACACGTACAAAACTGTCGGTAGCTCGTATGGCGGCTGGTTTAGCGACCGGCCGGCATTCCAGGTCCTTGAAGCGAATGAAGGTGTATGCTTCAAGTATGCAAAGTAGGGGCAACCGAGATTTGCACATTTAGGATCACGGCGGCGAATGGTGACGAAAGTGTACTATTAACTGCTTTACGGAAGGACAAAATACCGTCTTGATGCTAGATCAAATTTTGTGGCGTTCTTGGTATGGCTATCTCCGATCTTTGTACTGTTGCAGCGGTAGCATCAACACAAACTCCGCACAGTAAAGCCATTTATACTAGTTGCACCCCAATTGCTACTGATGCGAGCTGACCGCAACCTGAAGCCCATTCTCCTCTCCTCTATCACTGGCTTGTTTGCTCCCCGATCCATGTATGCATGGTTTCTTTACTGAGCAATTCGTCGCACATGGATGCATCAGGATGCATCAGGATGCAATGAACATTTAACTCATAAACGAGACTGTCTGCCTGTGTTCAAATCCAAACCCACCAACTGATCAAGCAGCACTCGAGAGCACATCTGGGCGATGACCGAACATTTATACAATTTGAAACCTTTCGAACCGCTAGACGAACGCATTTCCAAGACTGTGTGGTCTCAACCTATAGACGATTTGAAACTTTTGGGTCGGCTAGGCAAAGGCGCTTCTGCAGATGTATGGGTGTGTGTTCAGACGTTTCTTCCTCGCCGTCTAGTACAGTTCTGGTGGAAGTTCAGTGGCATAAGGGACTTTTATTTCTCTTGTGTTGAACGCAAATAAAATCTTGTCCATTTTCACCTTGCAAAGCTTTCCGTGTCTATATGCACACGATAGTATACCATACTAACTCCAACCCTCCCCTTTCATAGAGAGTAAAACGGGCCGAACTTGAAGGAGAGTTCGCCGCAAAAATACTTAACAAGCGCCTCCTTAGGAACACAGAAGAAGCAGTGATAAATGAAGCTCGTCTCACACGAAAACTAAGGCATAAACATGTGGTATGTTGTCATATGCGAACTCTATTCCACAGAATGTACACTTAATACCCAACTATTTGGAAGCTGAGATGTTATGGCATCTATGAGAGTGAGGATGATAAAGTCTATGTTATTATCTATGAGCTTGCTGAGGGAGGATCTCTCCTTGAGCGGATTCAAAGAGTTGAAAGGTTTTCAGAAAAGGATGCTGCACATATAATAAAGTACATTTTGCTTGCCTATATAAATATAATTGAGTTACATCTAACATAGGACAATTAGACAGATAGCTGAAGCTTTGAAGTATATCCATGGTAAGAATATTATGCATAGGGATATAAAGTGGGTATCATACTGCAGATGTGCTATTTGGATCTCTGATCTTTTGTCTCTACAGACTAGAAAACATTTTCTTAAAGAATTCCTCTAAACCATCTAGCCCTTTGAGTAAGGATGTAATTCTTCTTGGTGACTTTGGATTGTGAGATTGTATCATTATTGCAGAGCTCTCCTGTCCCATTAACAAGTTATCCACAGTGCATATGAAAGTGAAGACAATAAAGCAAGTACAATATTGGGATCACTACTATTTATTGCTCCTGAAGTGATATGTAGTGCTGAGTACACAGAAAAAGTAGACATATGGGCTCTAGGGTAAGGATTTTCTGCTTTGATTTAGATTGGAAATATTTTACTCTATGCTTTCTCAGGGTCATCACATATGGGCTTCTATCTGGGATGCCACTTTTTTATGGAAACAATAAGAGTATTGCACTGCAGGTTGTGGAAAAACCCATTCATTTGATAGGAGAAGAATGGACTGATATATCTGATGATGGTGAGCTCATTTTCCCTGTATACAGAACACATTTTGCTCACTCTAGGAAATATGTAGCAAAAGATTTTATACACCATTGTCTGAACAGAGACCCACAAGAAAGAATAACTGCAGAAGCAGCACTTAAACACAAGGTAGGATTCAAACTTAGTAACATAGTTGCTCCTGTGAAATTGATCCTATTTTTAAACTGTATGTGCAGTGGTTGGTGAAATATACAAATATTAAATCAGCAAGTGATTTCAAGGCATTGGATGCATGGAGAAAAGGAATACTGAAGATTATGGAGGAAAACAGAAAGGGAGAAAAGATTGATTCAGAAGTGGTAGCACATGCCTTATCCCATAGAACATACAAGAAAGAACTTGGCTCCCAGCCTCCTAAGGCAGACATCAAAGTACCAGGAAAGAAGATAGGAGGACAAGCTGTTGAAGCATCTAGAAATGCCTCTGAGACAGCAGAAGGCAGCAATATGATCTCAACAAAGAGAAGGGAAACAAATCAGCCACTAGCATCTGCAGCAAGATCAAATGTGGCAGCGAGCTCCAGCCAAAATCAAAATACTGCACCGGATCCTGCTGCTCCCGTTGGAACCGGTGATAAGAAGAGATCAAAGGATGGGAATCAGCCGAAAGGAAAGAAAAGAAGAGAGGAATGAAAGTGGGAAGCATCCCTGGGAAGTATAAAACCCTACTTTAAAGTAGCTTTCATAGGTCATACTAGTCTATTTTGTTATGTATGTTAGATTTGTCGAAGGAGTCGAAGCAAAATCTGCCCTTGAGGTAAGTGACACGTGACCGTCAGTGGGTCACGCGTTCAGATTTTCCTGATCGACGTCGACGACGAGCTCGATGTTAATGACGGTGATGAGCGCAACCGATTGTGAGCAACTCGACGACGACGAGTAAGTAGAAATGCACTGATGACTATTCCGAGTCTCCGATGTGAATGTCTTGTTCGTGCCATGGCAAGTGCCCCTGCATCGCGGAGCGGCTGGCGTGGTGGTGGACTCCGGAGTGCCAGCGGGGGGAGAAGTGACATTGACGGACAGGCGGCGCAGCATTAGCACAACAGAGTGATCGGGAAGATTATGGTTTGCGTGAGGGGGCGACACCATGAACGCCATGAGCGGCGAGGAATACTATGAGTAGAAGGGACACGAGGTGACGGAGACAGGTGTGGAGAGTCCGCCTGCGGCGTTGAAGTGATTGTCATTCGGTGCGCCGTTATGTACGTCAGTCTTTCTTGCTGCATCCCGTTTCGCGCTGCTCGTTTCTGTGCTCTCGTTGACTTGGTTGTCTGTCTGCAGATTAGCTGATCTTCCTCTTGTTTTCCTTTCCCATACGCATTGCTCCTTATTACTCACATCGACCTTTCGCTCCTCTTTTTTGGTCCATTTCCATTTCCGTTCCATCCTCCAAACTTCAAAAACAAATGAATTCCTCCCGAAACACGAAGTATGGTGTATTGTGCATGCTGTGGAACGTGTTTGCGTAAGTGTGTAACTATGTAACTCTTATCAATCCAGCTAAATTAGCTGAGTTGTGTAGGAAGGTGGTCGTGTTCGCCACTTGGATTTCTTGTGAATTTTCTTCACTCGCGAACACGATCAAAGTGGAGTACAGTAGCGGGAGGAGCGGAGAATTTGAAGCTTCTTGAATCTCAGGCTCTCGTTTTGACCACCACCACACCTCCTCTCCATCCGTATCCGAGTCTCACTTATGCGCTTCTCGAACGAGACATTATGTATCATCCTCTGCCGATGCACTAGTACTCTCCGAGTGTCCCCTTTTTGCTCTCCCCGTCCCGTGCCAGAGCACGCCCGTCCCATCGGTCTCTCGTGAAACCTAGTCTAGAGTCGGCAGTCAACAGCACTAGTCAGCCCTCCGAGTCGAATCAACGGTGTCTGTATTCGGATAATACTAATGCACCACTATAGTACTACGTAGAATCTGGACACTGGCTAGGTTGCTACTACTCGGTCGTGCGCTCATCGACTTTGGAGGAAACTATACCTTTCGGTAAAGTCCTCGGTAAAACTTGATGGCTTTCACGCATCAATTATCGACGAGAAGACTCGAAAGACCACCGGTGCACAGGCAAGGTTTCAAGGTCGAAACTCGGGCCGATCTACAGAAGACCCATCTTGCGCAGGTCATGAACACGGGCCAACGAGTATGGTGTCAATCGTGGCTGGTAGTTCGGCACTTGAGCCTGTGGTGGACCGACCCCACCAAAGTGACCTCGTTCCTTCCGCGACGAGCGTGTCATCAGCGTGTCTCCCCCACCCCATATCCGTGAGCTCCCACCATCGGCCGCTAGAAAGTCCAAGCTGGGTGGCACGCGAACGCGCTGTTGCAACTGGAATTGGACTCGTTGGCAGAGTACCTGCAGCACCTACAGGAGTCATGGACAAGAAGGTAGACGCCGTATCTCCTGTCAGGCGCGCTCCGTCCTATGTTCCTGGACCTCAGAATCGACCTCCATCGCAGCTCTTGGTGCACCTTCAAGTTCAGGCACAACCTCTGGACTGCCGGTGGTGAGTCGGCCGGCACCGCCGAACGGACCCCGAGCTCTTTGAATGCCTTCTGCGGGGCTAGGTAGGACGCAGCCGCCTCCGCCTCCCCGCGGGCCGCTTGCTGAGCGTGTTGAACGCGATCGGTCTCACGGCCGGGAACGGGAACGAGAGCTTGACTGGGATTGAGAACGCGACATAGAACATGATTGTGATCGTGATCGTGATCATGACAGACACTCGCCTCCTCGGGGACGATATGCTGGACGGGTACGGTTCTGTGGACGCGGTCATAGATGATAACATCATGTCCTTCACCACTCTCCTTTTTTTCGTTGTTCCTTCTTTCATACGTTTCTTGGGTCTGCGTGCGTATCGTTTCAATGCAATATACTTGTAATGCTTTCATCTTTGCCTTCACTTCCTTTGTATCTGACTTTCCTTCGTCGCACCTATACCCGCTTCATCTATCCTATTGTCTTTTTACTATTGACTGATGTGCTTCATCTGTATCGTGTATGTCTGTTGTCCAACCCCGATGTGCTCATTGTTTAAAAAACTTATTTGTTCTTTTTTCTTCTCACACTGTGCTTTGACATAGCTACGATCCTTGCTGACTATATGATCAAGCTACTTTCAGAATGTACAGTACAGTATCTTCTACCTTCGTCCGGCTGAAGGAGTATACTTACAGTTTGCTTTCGGTGTTTTCCGGAATTTCGCGCGTGCAAAAAGAAAACACTTCTCTCTCAAAATAATTAGTACATAAGCTCTTTATCTCAACTCGTACTATGTTATAGGTATCTGGAAAACTCATGCTTATATCTTGTCTAATAAATCAGAGTCGATAACATTGCAATAAGCGGAAGCAACGGTCAGTCTCAGTGCCATCAGTCCTAATCAACTGAAGCGCTGCATAGAGTAGCTTCTGGTACAAGCTGCGTTCTTGACACGACTTCGATGTTGTGTCCTGTTTTGTCCTATGACGAGTTTGTTGCCGTCTAATCCACCGATACTCGCGGCCAAAACTAAATTGGCCTGCAATCTTGGGCAAATGACATCATCTCCTGATCAAACCTTTGTTTCCGAATGGTACTGGAAGACCTTTCACTCAGACCTCTTTCTCCGTTCAGTCCACAGTCGAAAAGCAGGTCTTCTGTACCTCCTCAGGTATTACCATCTGTGCTGTTGAACCTGAGGGTAAGCCACAAATGTCGCATAATCATGAGTGCATTCATATAATCTCCTCCTCAGTTTGCTAGCCTCGTGTTCGTCAAGCGAACACGAACACCGTTTCGATGGATTCCCCTCTTGAACTGGCTTCGAGCGTGGCGATAGCTACTCGTATCGTCTGGGCCCTTGTTCGAAGTCTGCTATTCCGAAATCAATTCTACCATTGTTCACAAAATCCAGATCACCCTCCTCTTACTGCCCTTTGCAGAAGTATTGTCACACGTGATTTCACTGATTTTCGTGCCACAAGAGCCTCAAAACACAAACATTTTCATATCTCAACCAAAAGTTGTCCTTTTTGTGTCATCTAAGTTGCTAAATTCATTTTTTTAATCTCATCTTTCATATTTCAACAAGAGTGATAAGAAATAGTCAAAATTGGAGTCCAAAACAGCAAAAATGCTGTTTTTGATCCCATTTCCCTTGTTCATTTTTTCCTGCACTCAGATTTCACTGTACAGTGCTCCAGACCAGCCCAGAATCCCAGTATTAGTCTATTATGAATTTACAGACTGATTTTGAGATGTATTGTGAGGTAGATGTGCTGAATTGGTGCATGCCTAAAACACACAAATCCCCTCTGTTTCTGCAAGCCCCCCAGCCCCCAGGAAAAATTCTTCTCAACTAAGTTCATGCATGTAAATTCATTCAAAGTGTATTGGAAGAGATTTGAGCAGCATCCATGGATACAGGCTTGCTTCATGAATCAGGGATATGTTCACAAGAATAGTGCATACAGTCAGAATCTGGTACTCAATTCAGCTCACTGGTTGATGCTAGATCCCTGGATGCTGCTCAAATCTCTTCCAATACACTTTGAATGAATTTACATGCATGAACTTAGTTGAGAAGAATTTTTCCTGGGGGCTGGGGGGCTTGCAGAAACAGAGGGGATTTGTGTGTTTTAGGCATGCACCAATTCAGCACATCTACCTCACAATACATCTCAAAATCAGTCTGTAAATTCATAATAGACTAATACTGGGATTCTGGGCTGGTCTGGAGCACTGTACAGTGAAATCTGAGTGCAGGAAAAAATGAACAAGGGAAATGGGATCAAAAACAGCATTTTTGCTGTTTTGGACTCCAATTTTGACTATTTCTTATCACTCTTGTTGAAATATGAAAGATGAGATTAAAAAAATGAATTTAGCAACTTAGATGACACAAAAAGGACAACTTTTGGTTGAGATATGAAAATGTTTGTGTTTTGAGGCTCTTGTGGCACGAAAATCAGTGAAATCACGTGTGACAATACTTCTGAAAAGGGCAGTAACAACATTGATAGGAGATACGCGATGATGATGACGACCTCGAAGAGCGGAGGGCTCGTCCTTCAAAATAAAATGATGCGAGTGGCATTCAGCAAGGCCTCGGGTGTGCGCCGAAGTGCAACGTGACCATTGGGAACTGTTTGCAGGCCTTTCTCCATGTTGGTTTCATCGCCTGACACTTTGCTTCCTTCTGGATCGGTTGGTGGTACTTGGCGTGCGTGTCGCAGTCGCATGATTTTGTGAAGCAAGGATAGCGCATTATAGATTGCAGCCGCAAGTACAGCGCTCCAGACAACAGAGACTGCATACTTGGGGTATGTATGTGTGCGAGTTTTGCTGAGCGTATTATCTGGATTAGAAGGAGGTGAAGAATGAAGGGAAGTGGAAGAGACAGGAAAATGTGACATTTTTGAATGCTTTCAGTGCAAAAAGAATGTAGGTATGAGATATAAGAGATGTGTATGAAACGCAGAGTTTACGGTGAGCACCCACAGGTACTTAAATCGATTCAATGCAAGCAAAACACTGTGATGCTATGTTCATCTGTAAAACATGATGAGGTCAAGTTCAACAAGAGACAAAAAGAACAAGTATCGTACACTGAGATATTCGGACAATCAACAGTTTCATCATCATTGTGTCTTTGTTAAGGCTCGTGTGCAAGTAAGATGATAAGCAAGCCCAACTTTGCGTTTGAGATCCCTGGCATTGTGCAAAGCAATGAAATGCCACTTAATTTTGGACTTTGATGGTAATTATGGCTCTGAGCTCGCCTGAAGCCCGAGGTGAATCTCCAGTCATGCTTGTCATTGCGAACTGTTAGGACTCGAACTTTTACCTTTTTCTTTTATTTCCCTTTTACCATTTCTTTTCTTTTAACCGCTCCTTTTCATTATATTTAATCATCTTTTCAATCATTTCCCACACTCCCTCCACATGACCTTCATTCGTTCCATTCCGTTCGTTTATGTAACTTTAGATAATATAGTCCCACGGTCGCCGCTATATAAGGTCTCAGGAATCACATGAACTCCTTGTTCTGCTTTTCCTCTTACCTCCGCGACGACCTAGGTGAGACTCATTCCCCCTGTATTAGTTTAGACTTGTATTAATCCTCTTACCTCCGCAATGACCTAGCCTGAGTAAGCGTGTCCCGAGTCTACACTCGAGTATAGCACGTCCCAGACGACAGTCAGCCGAGGCCTGCCCAGTCCGAGTCGTCTCCTGGACTCCCGCCAAACACGAACCCAACCTTGTTCTATTTTTGTGCATGATGAGATCTATTTAACAGACAAGCTTGTGACCACAATCTCTTTGTGGAGTGAAATCACATTCAAGCTGCAACAGAGGCTGACAGCAAGAAATGAAAGTTGAGATTCTGGCTAGAAAGATCTCAGAGAGTCGAAACGAGCGTGAAATGCATTGATGAGCACGCGTGAACCCCATTCATCCATAGCACAAGACGCACGCAATATCTACAAATGTTTGGCAAAGTCAACCTTCAAAAGTGAGAGCGAGAGCGACCCAGATTCGCTGCTCACCTTGCATTCATACCACACACGGGTGGCCCTACTTCCAAATGAATTCCTTTTGATCTGTAGCTCGTCCTTGATCATAAGATTCCCTCGATAGTGAAGATGTTGTCTTTCCCAATCTTCTCCTGTGGTTACCAATGCGAGCATTTCTGTTGTAGATTTGGCCACAGCATGGTATATGTATTCCAATCACGGTATGCTCTTACTGATCTTCAAGAAGGAATCAATGATGGTTTCCAGGAAGGGGCGGGTGAGGATGAATGAGGGGTCGAGGTGACGATTCCATCAGTTTGGTTGAGCAGCTTCTCAGTGAAATCGCTCCTCTTTTATTAGAGAGATTTGTCAGGCTGTAGTGCTTCAGAAATTAGCACTTCCACAGACCTTTACACTGAGCTGCTTGATGACCGAGATCACGCAGGTAAGCTGTCTACGTCTGGCACTGTGGAACTGTAAGATTTCATAAAGTATGGTCACATCGTTGAACACTTCATGCTGTCTATTATGCTATAGAGAGAGGAGATGCAGAGCTGGAGGTCGTCGCCAATGCCGGTCAAACGGTGCTAACCACCGTACACTTGATCTCTTACTCCCATCATCCCCATCATGGGAAAGTTGCTCTGAGACCTTGTCCCGTCGACGACGAGCGATCCCTCCATGCACTCTCATCGAACCGTCTGTCGTTTTAACTGCGTCCTTGACCGCATCGCATCTGTGGTCTTGGCTCTCAGATCGTCCTTGGCATCACCACTGTGTCGCCCAATTACCTTTTACCGCCCTCCGCCCTGTCGCCGATGCCATAGCTGTCGCCGGGCGAGGAAATCCTCCTTTTTGTCCCCTGCCGTGCCTCCTGCCACTGGCATCGTATCACCTACATCGCCTTTGCCAGCATCGTCTGTCAAAATCATCACATCACTGCCGGTCTCCCCTTTCAACCCCTATCTCGAACACGAGCTTCAGCGCTTACATGACTTCGCTTACACAAACAATAATAACTTGCCTGCATTACCCAGGCGCCCCCTTCCTAGGGACCCCAGTATCGCCTGCGGACAACTTAATCCATCCGCAGTCCCATACGTTCCACGCACCCATGTACCCCATCCTCACCCACCCACCCGAAACCCATTGGAGGACTCAGTAGATTTCTGGCTCTCCTTCCCCTCATCGCATTAGCTGCCTTGACATGGGCACTAGTTTACACTCATTTAGCTTGTTTTTTTTTGTACTCTCTGTTTCCGGCGGTCAGCTCGCCGCTTTGTGAGAGTAAGAGCGTAGGGTAGATGCATTATAAACCACCGTACACGTGATCTAGCTATCCCACGCATTTTTGCAGGTTCGACTCAAGTTCAATCGACGATGTACTTCATCACGCTCAAAGCGAGATAATGAAGCCGTATTACTCTTGTTGTATCATCTGCATCTCCGTGCCAGACCAGGACCGGCTTACTGGCTTGGTCAGAAAGTTCCTTTCGCCTGCCATTCTACCTATACTTTATCGATGAGCTCAAGACCGTCCAAATGATTATTCAATTATAAAGAGGTACCTTTCAGGCTACCGCAGGACTCAGAGTCATTCTCCTAATAGCTAACAGACTATAGTGTTTCAATGATATGGAACAGGCGGGAGTTCTGTGCCCGGAACCATGGCAGTGATAACATTGCGACCAAGTACCACTTGTCTAAGCAATTGGGAGAGAGACGAACCCTTTTCTGCTCAAGCATATGAACCCAAAATTTCCTCCGTTACATTTAAGCTATGTGCAAAAACACACGGATTATCGGCGTGAGATTTGAGATTAGAGAACGCAGTGCTAGATGCGAAGAACATGGTCGGAGCTTCAGCGTGCCCGAGCTGGTAAGTACTAGTAGGGCAAGGTCAATTTATTGGAATGGAACAGAAGCGGGAAACAACATGATCGGATGATTCGAAAAGGAGTTCCAGAAGCAGCAAGAAGAGAAATTACACAAGGATTGTCGTTTCTGGACTTCGGACTTGTAGTCGTCATCAAGCTTAACTGTCTCTGTTACTGTTAGACCTAAAGCTCACTCTCAGCACAAAATCTTATTTTGACGTGCAGAACAAGACAGTGACACTCATATAAAGCTCACTGGAGACCATCATTTGTGATAAGAGGAGTATACAGAAATAAAAGGAAGAAAGCACATACTGACAAGGAATGCCGACACATCGCAAGGATCGATATCTCGCGTATAGATTGTCGGCTTCTCAATCCGAGCTTGCTCAGTCTTAACTCTCCATGTCATGCCTTTCGTGCCCTATCTTTCCCATCGCCCACAAGCAGCAGCTAGTCTGAGACTCTGCTGCCCGAACTCCACCCACCGTCATGTCTGCATCTCCAGTGAGCCTGGGTGCACGGTTCTCTCTCGACCGCACGCGTTCGATACGCGGATCCACGAGCGACGACCCGCTCGCGAATGCTCTTCGCCCGCCACCGGGTGAAACGCCTGAGGCGCGTTCGAAGCGTATCGCAGAAGAAGAGGCCGCGTTGCGTCACAGTCGCGTGATTGACGAACAGCTTGCGAGCGAGAAAAGAGCATTCGAGATGAAGAATAAGGCGGTTAAGGTGCTCTTGCTTGGCCAATCGGAGAGTGGAAAAAGTACGACGTTGAAGAGTGCGTGATTCTCGTCTTGACGGCTTGTCGCAGCATGCTGAAAATCGTTCAAAGACTTTCAGCTCACATTCGCCCCCATGCAATTCCAGGCGGAACGCAATGCATGGCGTACTGTCGTGCAGCTCAACCTCATCGCCTCTGTTCGGATTATTGTTGACGCTCTCTATGCCGAGCTCGCCGAGATAACCTCCCCCTCCCCTCTTCCCGTTACTTCGTCTTCCCATACGAGGGTCAGCAGCCGTCCGAGCACACGCGCACCGTCCCCTTCAGCCCCCTCTGCATCCGCTTCCACCTCGTCCTCCACTCCCACCGCCACTAATCAGTCTAAATCTCCATTCACTTCCGTCAACTCTGCCTCCTATTCCCTTGCGCGTGCTCGTTCTACCCGTCCACCTCCAGGTGCGTCGCACGACATCAACACTGAACCGCCGAAAGCGAAAGAAGGAGATATTCAGGGGCGACCTCTCCCGCTGACTGCCGAGCACCGAAAGCTCATGCTGCGCCTCGGTGCACTCCTGCAGGTCGAACGCCCTTTGGCGTGTGCAGTCAACCCGTACGCATCGCTCTGCGTCGCCGAAGTATACCAAGCGCATACCAGCGAGAGTGACGCTTATGCTACTGCACATGCATCGAGCGCATCGCGTGAGCTCTTTGTTCTGGCAGGTGATGACTGGAAACACTCTGCATTCCGGTTCTGATTCAACTTCGAAAAATGACGGAACGGCGCCCTCCCTCGTGAGCACATCAAGCGCGGAAAGCGTTGCCTCTTCCCGGAAACGCGAGCCGAGCTACGTCGGGATCCATCGGCCTCGAATTGCGAACAAGATCTTCGATGCACTGCGGCCTGGAGACGGATCTAGCTCAGAGACACGGGACCACGATCGTCAATGGAAGGGGAAGGAGAAGGAGAGGGGGCGGGAGAGGGCGGAGGAATGGGAGAGGGAACATGGCCAGGAGGGCGCGACTAGTGTGCTGGCGGCGTGCCGTGAGGACGTTGTCGCGCTGTGGTCAGACCCCATTGTGCGCGCTGTGCTGAAGCGTAGACAAGTGGATATCGAGAGTTACCCAGGATTGTAAGTCCCTCTGTCAAAACCGATTATGGGCTTCAGTTCGGCTGCTCATATTGCTCCCTTCCACCTACCCCCGTTCTCAGCTTTCTTGACGATGCAGATCGGATAGCGCAAACGGAATATGGACCATCTGACGGTCTGTTTTCGTTTCAAGTCATGGAGAGCTAGACCTTGGCTGACGTTATTCTGTTAGGCGATATTCTGAAGGCCCGTTTGCAGACACTCGGCGTCGAGGAGCATCACCTGAAGATGGAGATGCGTACGAGCATTACGGACCCAAGAAGAGACTGGATAATATATGACGTTGGGGGCCATCGCAGCAATGTACGTTCTCCATGTGCCATCTAATTCAGTTTGACTTGAAGTTTACGAAGTGTTCAACATAGCGACATAAGTGGATTCCTTATTTTGAAAATGGTGCATGGTTTCCCTACCTAACTCTTCTCTGCGTTTCTAATGGTAAATATATTTGCACACACTGGCAGTCGATGCGATCATCTTCCTCGCGCCGCTCGTCTTCACTCAGACATTGGTGGAAGACCCAACAGTGAGCCGCATCGAAGACTCACTTGCGTTGTGGAAGAAGATTTGTGCACATCCATTGCTGGCGCGCGCGACGCTCGTGTTGTTCCTCAATAAGGTGGACCTTGTCGCACGTGTGCTCGAGCAAGGTATACGGCTGAGGGATTATGTACCGAGCTTCGGAAACCAATCGAACGACCTTCGGACGGTCATCAAATGTGAGTGAGCGAAGTCCTTTAGATAGCTTCTAGGCTGAAATGAATCGGCATTGACTCTATTTCTGCATGTAGACTTCCGCACGAGGTTCAAGACCTATCAAAAATCCCTGTCGCCGTCGCCTCGAATCTTCTACTGTCATGAGACGACCGTTATCGTGAGTTTTTCATTCGTCTGCACTGCCGTTGCCTTCTCTCGGAAAACTGATTTTGCTTTCAATGGCTCATAGGACGCACAAGCGACGTCCGCGATCCTTCGCGCGGTGCGTGAAGGCATTATCTATCAAAATCTGCAGGATGCGAAAGTTATTTGATTGACCCCCTCTTAAACTCCGCGCGGAAAGCGACAATTCACTTTCTAAGTGGACGGGGAGATAACTTCAATGTGATGATCGCAGGCTTTTTTGTACGATTGATATTTGTCTTGTCCTTCTTCTAGTCTACAGGTAACTTTTCTTAATCCTCTTCGGTAGCAACTCTCCCTCGCGTAATCTCTAGTGATATATATGTATGTACTATGTTTACTATTCTACTAACTACTAGCTATTGGCCTTCGACATTTTGAGTTCGCTCCGTAATTAGGTGACAAATCGAAGAGCAGCGTGTGAACTGCAAGACAATTTTGGTTTGTAAAGTCCGAAACGACGCGCGATCGACTATCATGCCATCTGTAGATCCACTACTTGCGTCTTATGTATTACAGCTGAAAGATGAGGGTAATGCATTGTTTGACAAGCAGGAGTTCGCTTGAGCAGTCGACAGGTATCAAGCTTGATGATGCGAGCGCTGCGCTTTACGCGAATCGCGCGGCCTGTCTTCTATGTATGGGCAGGCCAGTGATCATCCTATTGCGTCTGTCGATTCTTATATCCAGTGCATCTTCTGACAGGCATCCTGAGGCTACCGACGATGCGCAAAAGGTGTGTTATCTATATGGGCTTCGTTCCCAGCAGTGATAATTGCAAACTTTCCAAGTCTCTCGAGATAGCTCCGAATTATATACCAAGGCATGGGGTTGGCCGGCTTCGGCACATGAGTTCAGTCCGAGCTATTTGGATCTCTCGATCGCCTCCTGAGCAATACCTTAGGGCCTTGGAAGCTGGGCCAATGCAGTATCTGCGTTAGAAAACGGGCTCTCTTCTCTTCCTTTAACAACGAACCTCTCACCTTCGGAAAAGAGCCACATTTCTAGAACCCGAAGTGATCAATCAAAGGACGATTGTTGTGCACAGACGAGCACCCTTTCGGAAGTGGCCGGCCTTGGGAATGCGCTATGGACATACTTCCAGAGCAGCGCCTTCTGGAAAATGAGGGATTACGAGTAGTGTATGTTAATTTAAATATCGTAGACCAAGCACTCTGACTCCGTCTACATGTGTAGGTTATTGCTGGTGCTTACGATGTATGGTGCTTTTTACATTTCATTCAAACATGGTGCACTCATTATGGACTACAGAAATTTTCTCGGGGTGTCGGCATGATGATGGAGAATAGATTAAGCTTTACAACGAACGGATACCAACTCTTCAAAGTTCGAAAAGGCGTGAGCATGTGTGCTCTGTATTGAGTTGTCGAGTGTTTGCTCACCCGAAGCATCGGATCTAGGCGTTGCAATCTTTGACGAATGGAATTTTTATGCGGCAAACATGTCTTCCAGAGAGAATCCCAGAGAATGGATCTATAAGCTCTTCAGACAAGATGCGGGCTTCGATCATCTTACCCGACACTCCAAAGACAAACCTATTTCATCGCAAGTTAATTCGAACAAGGTTATGATGGAGAACATGAGCGTGCGCGGCTGGCTTAACGATGATCCTGACACTTCTAAGGGAGTCTCAGGAGTGGCTGGTATGGAGGGATGGGACAGCGTTCGGCCGGTCATAGCGACCACCGTCCGGTAAGTACCGCAGAAGTTGAATAAATCCTCGATGGAGTTGAACTTTACGGCAGGCGTGGGTCATGCGTGCGTTCATTGCCGAATCCAAGCTCCCGCTTGCAATTGCGATGTACGATAAATCAATCGAGGTCTTAGAATGCGGATCTCGGATTTGGCGCAATGTTCCTTCTGTGGACCGGCACTGTTTTTGATGAGACATTTGCCATTGGCATTCGCGCTCTAGATCTGCGTCTCGACGCATTCAGGTTTGCCTAAAAAATTTACACTCAAGTGATTTGTTTTCCGCACGTTTCGATTTGGAAATGAGATGTTATTTGAGCAAGGTGGGTTGGGCAGCAATGCATACACGCTTGCTATGATGCATGATTTGCCGAAGAGCCTCACAAGGACGTCGTGAAAGCTCGTATATTTAGGAGACGGTCACAGTGGATCTTGGATTTCTTTCGTTATTCTTGGTCTAACCCGCCGCAGATACTCTAGCGTAAGTTCAAGCCACCTCAAGTAAGTGCAACGTACTAAATCTACCGAAGCGCTGGATTATTACCACCGTCAGGAGGTACACTGATGTATGAATCGAGTTGAACTCCTCGACTACATGGGGAAGTCAAGGGAGCAGTAGTTGGAAGCAATTTGCAACTATCCTGATGATGCCGAGAATCATACTTGTGCGAGGCTTCGAGTGTCTTCAAACTCAATTCTTCTCATTCGTCCTCTTCATATCGGTTTCAGTCAAGGGGCTCCTCGCAATCTACGCGCCATTGCACTCTATTTTTCCGCTTCTAGACCGCCTTCGTTCTTCTCTCCCAAAGATCGCGCGTATCTGGGACTGCTCCGCGAACGATGAAAGCGCTGGCTCAGTGGAGGCACGGTTTTCAGAGATGCTAGGTTGGGATGATGCCGTACGCACACATTTGGCAGCCGATAAGTTGAAGGGAATGAAGTGACTACTCCTGATTGGGCAGAGCTGTTGGAGCTTTCATTCGACTCGAAAAGACCACCAAAGTTTCGGCAAGATGATGGATTCTCAATGATATACAAGACACACAGCACATACAGATGTATTACGGGACTCTGCATTGCACAGTATTGTTATCCGTACGGCTGAACACTGCATATCTCCGACAGTCTAGTGTTTCCCGAAGCAACAGTACAAAGAATACAAAAGTTGATGACTCCACAGTCGATGCTAAATATTCACCGCGCAAGAACAGTGTTTGACTCAAAACAGTCCTTGCTCGCAGCTCAAGAAGACGAATGAGGCGCAAGCTGATAGGACCGTGACGTTTGAGTAACCACTGCGCATGCGCGGGCAGCTTCTGCATCGGAGCTTAAAGTTGAACGGCAAGCAAGAGGTGCGGAATGGTATACCTGAAAATACTGAAACTCAGTTTCTTCGTATAGATAACATCTGATTAATTCGGGTCTGTACCTTTCAAGATTGATAATTTCATAAGCGCCTCTCTCTAACCGCTAGGGAGGGAGCCGCTTCAACGCCTGGATCACTTTAATGTACAAGGTAAGGATAGTCAGCCACAACGCTTTGCATAATCAGGCAGAGAGAAGTACAAATCTGAGAGGAAATATGGACACACATGTAAGGGTAGGTAGTCGCAAGAGCGACTGAGACGTCGCGGACTGGCGTGGACAGAAGCATATACTTGGCACACACATTGAACAATGTTTGACCGCTCACAGTCCGCAGCCGCTTACAGCCTTCGTAGAAATCTCGAGCGCAGCAAGAGCGTTGGACTGTGTCGTGACGGCATTGTTCTGAATGTGCGGTGAAGTAGATGTTTGACGTTTCAAGGTAGGACAGTACGAGAGGAGAGGGGGAGGATCTGAAGGGAAGTCCTCTTGTTCAAGCGCCGCTGAGGATTTGGCCTCTTTAGTAAATTTCCGAGACACGTCCACATTTAGCTCTGGCTCATTTAGTAAATTTCCGAGACGCGTCCAGATATAACTTCAGTCACCAGACGGCCAGAAGAGGAACTGGCTAGCGTCTAGTGGTCGATAAGGTCGAAGACGTCTAACTGTATGCGGCCAAGGTTAGACTATGAGCGCAAGGAGCGACGGAGAGGTTGCAAGAATTACGAAAAGGATCATGTGGTGTGATGGAATCAGAACGCGATACGCCAAAGAGGCCACTGTAATACAGAGTGGAGGTTAGAATGAAGAACGAGATTATCTGCCTTTTAAAAAGAAGTCAAAACAAGAGTACATACACTCCGTAAAGGTCTGTGCGCTCAGCAGCAAGCGTAAGCTATAGAATCTTAAGTTCTTGCCCGACGAGCTACGGAGGACATAGAGTTATGTTCGCAATTTCGTCAGACTTCAAGGATGTTGCCGGACGAAGAACATAATATGATTCTACGATGAGAATCAAATCAGTAAATTTGAGTTTGCAAGCTAAAAGAAGCTCTTCATGAACCAAGAGGAAGTAAACATGAGGCGGAGACGCCCGATGCTTTCCGCAATCAGGACGAGAGTTCCCAGCGAAGATGGTCTCAAGTCAGAGATGCTGATTCATGGAACTCTGTTCTACTTATTTGCGCAGAAAACTAGGCAGGAACAGCACCTGGGTTGATAAGCAATTGCTGATGATGATTTCGAAAGCTTATAGCCTTGGAATAAATAAAATTGTTTATTCAATAAAGCGGCAGCGCCAGTGGCTACGCAACTTGACGAGACAAGCTAATGGACGACAGAGAATTGGTAATTCGAGCTCCATTCGAAGTCCTTTCCAGGTCCATCTATAGTTCATGTGTAAGCTCGTGAATACAAGTATGAACCCGTAGGAAGGCGGCGATATAACATGAGAAGAGGTAACGTACAGATCTGATCTATTCCCCACTCAGAAGAGTTGATAGCATCGATATAACCCTCTTGTTCGATAGCGGCAGAAGAACACGATGTATAATTGAGCGATGGACCACCGCGCACGATTTTCCGCGGAGTATCTAGCCAATAGGCAGTGTACATCTTGGTTTATTCATTCTGGGAAGTGAGCAACTGTACACGGTTGAACATGCAGCTGACATGTATGGCCGGCAGGTCTGTTGTTATGTCCACTCTACGTGGCACACGTCAAGAAAGCATAAAAAAAGAAGCATAAGAATATGAACTCACCGAATTTCGGAAAGCTTGAGACGCCACCCGAGTGATTCTCATTCTTGTTGTAGATCACGTAAATATCATCCTTGGTAGCCTATCGTATAGAGCGCATCAGCCAAGTCCGGACGTTTGACTGGCAGAAGACTTGCCTGGTCCACAATAGTCAACCGTCTCGTTCCAGCCCGCGCCAATAGCTTGGACATTTTGAAAGCCGTACACAGTCCCGTCGACGCTAATGAAGTCACAGGTCAGAATGGCGATTGAGTCAGTAGCCACTACTTTTGCACTAATATGGAGAGTGTGGTTAAGAATGTTCTCGCTTCCTTGCTGAAATGCATACAGGTTCCTGTGTAAAATCTTCAAGCATAAGTTCCAATGGAATGAACCAATGTATATGCTGACTCGTCATGATAGATGTCAATTTCGTTACCGACGCTCGTACGCTCGTCTCAAAGCTACCGCTACTCTCAGCCCAATACATCACCTGCAAAGGATCAATAATATCATGTTATTTGCGCCTCTAACTTACAAGGACAAACTCCGTACGAAGACAATGAAATTTCCCGGGAGACCTTCGTCTGCAGCGTCGAAGTGCCGATAGGTCATCGTGATGCGATGGAAGTGGCGTACACACCGTGTAGGCACGCGTCAATTGCGAGTAACGTTTTCCTTTTTCGCCGAACGTTAAGAAACCGTCGCGAAGTACGCGAGAGCGTACTGCTGGCGATGGCCCCGCAGGGAAATCACTTAGCCACGCAAAGTTCAAATAGCAATGATAAGTGCTTTCCCTACGCTATGAAAACAAGTGCTTCGGAGTCGCTGGAGGTATCAATAAGAGCGGAGATGTACTCAGCGAGGACGATTATACGGGTAGATACATTTTTCTTACTCATGTATGAGAACGTCATTGAACCCGGAGATCTCCTCAGTGGCTTGTACTTGTCATCGATGGAAATTCCGAACGAGAGTTCATATGCGTATGTTGTTGAACTACGGAAGACCGTGGCGTGTTTTTCAAATTTGATGCTCAGTGGAGTATATTGAAGAATAGAGCCGTCAGGAGCGCAAACCAATCCTCGTAGGACTTTGCGCTGTGAGCGCGTAATGTGCGTTACAGAATGATCGAGGTCGAGAAAACAACGATGGTTAAAGATAGCATCTAAAGGCCTGTTGCGAGCTCATGATCTACTATTCAAACAAGGACTTTGACTGCAATGACAAGCGATGAGCCCTTGATATGTCACGAAAGTGAGACATTTTACAACTCACCTATACATGTATCACTAATATAATTTTGCTAATGCCAGCGCGAGACAGATTCGGGTGCCCCTCAATTATAGACACCCCAGTACATGTATGTACCAGACAACGCACACCAACATTCTTCCATGGCGTCCCTCAACCCTAGTTCAAGTATCCATCATCACAATATCCATATTCACACCCTCCTGTCCCGACATTAGCTCTTCTCGGACGACCCCGATAGTCACACTCGCAGCAGAATCAGGCTCCTCGCCTGATGCGAGTGCCTCAGCGGCGCGTTTCAATGCAGCAACACGCGCTCGTAGTACACGGATGGCGGCAGGGAAAAGGTCCTGCGGCGCGTAGGGCCCCTCAGATTCGATATTGTCTGAGTATAGAGGGTTAATGAATGAATAATAGCTGGAAAAAAGTAGAAGGAGCGAAGAAGAAAAAAAAAAACAGAGGAAAAGACGATATGGAAAGCGAGACGCACATAAAAACCAATCACGTACGCGGCCGAGCTTCACGCAGTCCTCGAACTCGGCGTGGCGAAGTACCTCACGGCTCATGTTCTCTTCACGAACCCTCCGCTCATCGATCTCCACCCTCTCCCTTGCTAGGTTCGAAACGATGTTAGGATATATATACATGTTGAGAATGCTGCAAACGAACGCGTACCCGTGCCCTCGCCGATGACCTTGATGACACCAGGTGAGAAACAGTCAGCGAACTTGCGCACTGATCCAGCTGGTGGTTGCTTAAGAAGTGCGATATGCGGATGGATGCGGTAGGAAGCCGTTGCTAAAAAAATAGAGGATAAGGAAAACGTCATGCAAAAGACGAAGAAAGGCACAAAAGGACATAGCAGAAGGACGTACCGACTGGAGACCACTTTGCGTGCTCCTTCCCGACGTTCTTGACTGCATGGCATTCCATCTCGATCACTTGTCCGGGACGAAGCTTCGCGAGGACGATGTTCGGGTTCGTTGGACCTGGCGGTTTCCTCTGCAAAAGAGACTTGTGAGAATTTACAAAAATGATAAAGAGCCACAACGGCAGCACACCTTGAAGTGGGGGATTTCGGCTTGCTCACCCTGCGGCTCCCATTTGAGCATTCCGGCAGTGACTAGATGGTTTTCATACAGCACATCCGGGTCAGTGCTGTCCGCTGGTGCACCCGCCCTACGATTACACTCGACCTCCAGCTTGAACACGAGCGTATTACGGTCTGTGGAATCCGAGCTCTCCTCGCGCAGCTCGAACAAGCCAGGATCTACGTTGAGTGGGATGAGGCCGAGGCGATGTGCGAGCACCTCGTCATGAATGACACTTGTGTTATTCCACACATACACCGACTCGATCGCAAGAGTGGGCACCTCCGCAATGAGGGTACGCCGAATGGCGTTAGCAACGGAAGAGTCGACCCCGATGAGGTCGAGGTCAATACTGCGCTGCGAGAGACGCGTGACGTTCAGTTGCAGGGAGTCCTTGAAGGCAGCCAGGTCCCAGTGGTGATCCTCTCCGGGGTAGTGTCCAGGGAAGTCGGTACTGGAGACGTTTGAGACGCGCTCAGCGTGAACGCCTACTAGGCGACGCTCGTTGATGTTCGCCGGCGCTGAGGATGTCGCCGGCACGGGCATGATGAGCGGCGGTCAAGTAGCGACATGAGAATCAGCATTGGCTGTAAAAAGTGACTTAGGTAAGAAAGTGATCGGCTCCGAATACGTACTAGTACTCTTTCCTTCAACTGCACTGATTACTTGCATAAGGACATTTTCAATAAATTCGCCAGATGCAACAAAACTATAGTACACCTCCATGACCAGTATTTTGAGCTTTACTGGTATGACTCAAGAGTCGAACTTCGGAAAATGCAGGATACAAATGACTGCCAGTGTGGCAGTGTCTCTTTGCAGTGAGTAATGACAAGCTCGATACGTATATATCGTACTCATCAGTCAGTAGCGCGCTAGTGTGAACGCTTTCATCTGCTTCTTATACATGTTCAAGTCCCTTCAATTCGCTTCGCGTTCAATCAATGCTAAAGTACGCAGCGTTGTTTGGCTCTCGTGACGCGAAAGACGAAGATAAACACGATTTACGGCTGGAAGAGGAGCGAGAGACGTGTGCACAGAGTAGATGAGAAATATGCAGCAACATCTCTCGTCTGCCTCGCACTCACGAGGGGCGCTAGTGAGACTAATCCTCGCCCGAGTCGTCGTCAGGTAACCAGGTCGCCGGATCCCCACGTATGTGCTCATGGTTGCGGTTTCCAAACATCGCGTGCTGATCTGAGTAGGTTTGCCGTGAATGTGCTGTAGGATATTGTACGGGTTGGTCGAGGGAGGTACGTAAAGGAAGGCCTTATATCGTCTGGGTGACAGTAACATCATGAACCACGAACTGAAGCACAGATCAAATGCGGACGGTGGAGGATCAACGGAGGAGAGCCGGAGCCAGAGCTAACAGTTAGTTCTTTCGCAACGTGCATTTCACGCGTCGCAGCAGGGATCGAATCCATCGGCGCGTTAACCCGCCGCCCGTCTCTAAAGCGTCTGCCCGTCCGATCCAACGGCTGCCATGGGTTGCGTATATACCTATGTTCAATATCGCTGCAGACCCCTTAGGCCTTGGCCGACGTCGGCAACGCAGAAATTGCGAAGGCAATGCCTTGGCGAAACAAGTGAATCGTCCAAGCACGACTAGAACGCTTGCATGCTTGTGGTAAAATGACAATTGATCAACGACACGAATCCTATCGTTAGAAACGTCAAGGGGAACAAATGAAACGTCGAAGATCGAAAGCACCTTCAGCTAGTCGCCCTTATCCGAATTACTTAAACAGCATCATCTCCAAGCGGGTCAAGAGAAGAAAGGAAACAACACGACGTCCTTTGACTTGCATGTCCGGGATGAAATTGTAAGCCGTTGTTATCCTACGGAAGTTCACATGTAAGAATGAATATACGAGTCTGTAAGTAAAAAAAGGGAAAGCTGGGGTTGGAAAGGAATGTATGCATTGCGTGTGATTACGATTTAAAACGGCAAAGCGATATTGAAAAAACAGATGATCCATGCTGCGTATATGTGGCAAAGCGTTGCGTCGAAACAAATTGATTACGCCTTTGACACCTCCACCTTCTCTTTCATAGGAAGAGTAGGGGCATGTTTCGAGTGCTTGCGTATCTTCGGACCGTATCTGATCAATAAAAGTAAGCAATGTATTTGTAGACTCGCATAACGCATAAACTGTCGCGCACCTCTTCAGCACGAGTGGAATGGGTATCATAATCACGGCGACGCAACCTATGAGCGTAGAGGCCCATCTCGGCTTCAGCGCGTCGTACATCTGCGTCGCAAAGAGTGGAAACGCCGCGCCGAACGTACTCCGAACGACAGTATTTGATGCGAGTGCGGACGCAGCTACGAACAGGTACGCATCGATAATAAAGTTGAACAATGCTAGCTGTGTAACATTGTCAATTTCCACTACCAAGGATGACAAAGGACAGAACTTACAAAGATGAATACCACCGATCCTCCCATGGCCAGGCCAGACAACATTGGCGCCCAAAAAGAAATCGATGGGTAAGAAGTCCAGCCGAACCAAAAGAACCCGATAGCGAAGATCGGGGCACCGATTATCGCAAGATTGAGTCGTGCCTCGGGGGGCACCATGTTTGGCTTGTGTTCCTCAATCAAACGCTCGTAACGTGGGTTGAAGACAGCGATGTATACAGTCACCGCTATGACTCCGCCCAGGAAGACAGGTAAAAACATCAAGCCGCCCGCACCAGTAGAGAACCCGTGGCCCTGTTCGAAGACAATAGGGTATGCCTCGAAGAGCAGATAGATGCACCCATATACGAACTGTTTGATTATGATTCAGCATAGGGGAGCAAAGCATAGGGGAGCAAAGCATAAGGGAGGCATGCTTACGCTCATATAGACTGTGATAGCAATAAGCATGGGCTCTTGGAAAAGGATTTTGAAAGGACGCGCGACGGTTTCTTCTAAACGCTTAGCCCAGCTCTTCTTCTCCTGCCTTTCTATGGGTGCGTAATATTTGTCGTCCCCCGTCTTCAAGCGTAAAGCCTTCGCTTTCGAAGCCATTATGACTGGTCTGTTAAAATTTGAATCAGCAACGAACAGATGGAATTGACGAGAAACTTACGCGAAAGTCTCTGGAACAAAGAGAATGATAGCAATAGTGCATACACCAGCAAATATTGCTAAGACCCAAAACAGCCAGCGCCAGGATACACCGGCCGTGTTGATGTAACCGCCAACTATAGGCCCTAGTGATGGACCTGCGAAGGGCGCGACCGTAAACAGGGCAAGAGCCTTGCCACGAGTACCTGCATCCCAGCTAAAGCCGGAAGTCAGAAACGTGAAAACTCGGATAGAGCAGATGCCACGCATACATGTCAGAAACCAACGCGCTAGAGGACACAAATCAATAAAGGCACCAGAAAGACATAAGCCAGTAACTTACCCGCTATTTGTCAATGGAGCTGCCGCGAATGTCCCACCCAAAATACGGAAGATCAGGACAGACGCTGTGTTCTGAGAGAGTGCACTTCCAACTTGAAAGCCAGTGTAAAATACAAAGGAGACAATAAAGACCGGTCTTCGACCGTACTGGGTGTCTTGAGGTCAGCCATTACTTCCTAGCGAATAAGAGGGCTAACATTACCTGCTCTGAAAGCGGACCCCAGAATATCGGACCAAGACAATATCCAAAGACAAAGAGGGCGATGGTTAGGACGGCTACTTCACTTGACAGATTGAACCGCTCGATAAGTTGTCCGGTAATTCCTGACGGTGCGGACGAAGCAAACGATCTACACGAAGAATTATGCCCAGTCAGATGATCGTACAATCAACAAGTCAAAGACGTACGCGTTCAGGACAATTACGCCCGAGAGAATTGTCAGGAACCAGCGGTATGATCGTGACCAGCTCTAGGAGAAAAGAAAAAAAGAACAGACAAGAATAAGCGTGGCGTCAGGTGCAATAGATGTGCAGTTGCTTTTGGCTGACCTTGGGGTTGAGGGGATCATCTTGTTCGAACTCTACAAGATGTTCATCCTTCGCTCGCTCTTCTGGACCAGGAAAGAGCTGATGCCCGAACTGTTCATTGACACTGCTTGTCTCGCTTCGCTCGTCGACGATGGTTGGTGTAGTGCTCGTAATGGCATCCCGTTCTGCCATGGCGGAAAGACAGGTGCAAGGAGAGAGATCATGGGCCGGGGTGTTATATGTTAGTGGATACTTGGGCTGACCGCGGAGTTCTGACGAAACGGGCTGGTCGGGATCAGAACGTCCGGTCAACTCAAATGTCTCAGAACGGTTAAAGCTCAAATAGGGACTGATGTACATAAGCAGTGCTTGGTCACTCTTCGCTTCGCTGACATCAGCATCTCTTATTTTACTGGGCTCACGTCATTCGAATTGGGTGAGCTACAACCTGCATAGAATAAACTTCATTTCGACTCATTCTCTGAAGACTAAATAAGGCTACTAGTACTAAAAATGACCTCAGAAGAGGGGGTGACAACACTGATTTAATATCATCCCAGATCCTTCTATAATATAACGGGCCCGAGGAAGATATTTTCATCAACGAGAGTCTGTGAGACTAAGGAGCATCGCGAAAGCGGAAATGTCTCAATTCACAATGGAGTCCAACTGTCGTTGTCCTTACTATTAATTGAGTTGCATGGCTGGCGTAGACGAGAGCGAAGGCTCGGTCCAGCATAAGAGAGCAATGCTACAACCGGTATGAATCCATCCAGCACATACTATACGATGAGAGTGTTGTATTGGACCTTCAGACTGAAAAGCCGTGGGTTCTGTACGTCATTCTAATTGGCTACTTCAACTGAAACACTCTCACTGCTCCTTCCATGCTGGCCACAACAGCACCACTCCACGGTTCAACCGTGAGTGTGGGCCCAATGCTTCCATCCTTATGTATATCTAGTCCCAGTTCAGCCATTGGTTGCTGTGCTTCAGAAAACAGCGAAAAGCATCGGAGGCTTTCCCGAAGACAGATAATGTGGCCCGAATTCGAAATACAATGCGAGTCCCACGGCAGACGGACTGCAGAAGTATGCACTACGCTCTTTAGAACGGCAGTCAGACTTCCAGCCTGCGCTCGGCGGCACCCATCAGATGAGCTTAACTGGAGCCTGAATGATAGGAAGACCTTCGGCGAGTCCCAGATGTTACTATATGCAACGATATACATCTCCGCTGGTGCATTCTTCTTCCAAGTTGGCTTGAACACATGCGTCGTGAGCATCCATGGTCCTTCATCATCTGGGGGAGAGAGCGTAAGAATGTATCCACTTTCTGGATTGTAGGGAAAGCTTCTCCAAGCTCTGTAGTTGGTATCAGATGACCATTGTTCATCTAGAATGGAAAGCGGGAAAGAGGCTACGCAGAAACCAGTGGGCAGTTTTGCAGTAACCAGAAGATGACCGTCGTATAGGTTCGGAGATCGTACGTTGTCATTGATACTTTGCCCCTGAAGCAAACGTCGTATGTGACTTATGGATCCAGCAGATGGAAGTTATAATCTTACCATCGAATCCACAAAATCCAGAAATACACCTCTTCCAGATTTCCAATTAATGAGCACAGTTTGAAATTGGTGCGGCAGAAACGCCATGCAGAACTCGTCGCGAATTGTCAATCGGAAAAGATGTGTATACGGAAGACCGACGTCGTATACGAGCTCGGCCGAACGCTTCACAATTTCATAACGAAATACTCGTAAATATCTTTGTAGACTGTCAGAAGAGGTCTTAATAGGCAAGTGGCACACTCACGTTGTTGCTTGTTCTGCACTGATGAACTCGCCAACGATCATAATGACTGTGCCATTTTGTACAAGTTCAAAATCAAATGAGGAGCATTGGAGGTGTCCAAAGAACGGCGGAATATGCCATATGCATGCAGGCAGTTCAAGAGACCATAGCTCAAGCCGACCACAATTTAGTATCAAAAGTTCCCTTCCTCCCGGGAGAAGCCGTGCCTCCAAAGGTAGATCTGAGCCATTCTTCGGTGGCTCGATGCGCAGCGCTACCTCGTACAAAACGCGAAGTTTTTCCGGATTCCTCCAGGCATGAAAGCGCCTTATTGCATCAGTCACCTTTACCCTCAGGTCGCTGAGTGTTAGTGATTCTAAAGAATGATGGGGAGGAAGATCCGGTGCGCACTCGACGTCGAGTCCGTACAGAAGATCAAGCCATACCGTCCGATTGTTGCAGACAGAATGAAGATGCTTGCATGTCTATGTTCGGTTCAGAATTGGTGTTTCAACATTTGCCAGACAACATAACTCACCACTTCAAGGCGCACGATGTCTTCCACAGAGCAGTGAGAAATGACTTCAGAAAGCAGCTCATCTGGTAATGTCAAAAGCTTGCATATGAGTGACATGTGCAAACGATCGATTACTGAGGAGAAAGAAAGGACGGGAGAAGAATCCGGCCTTTCAAAAGGCAGAAATCGTCTGTAGGAGGGGATGATAACGACTCAAAAGGCTCACAATGTATTGCGTATGCATTATGCTTGAATTGCGCAATTTCCCAGCAATCCTTCTCTCTTGGCGGGTGTTTTTTTTCTTTTTTCTTTTTGCATCGATGCAATGCACGTAACCGAAGTCATACTTTCACACGAAGTAGAGAGCAAAGGAGTAGCGCCTTGCGTGGGGCGATCAAGTTGGCTCTTGCTCTAATTGACAAGTTCAGGTAGAGATAGAATCCTACATGGGTATTCCTGAGTTCACGTAGCAGTGGATTCTAGTACGAGGTGAGCATGAGCATAGCAAGACGAGAGAGACCATTTGCTAAATGGCTGGCGTGAAGTTTGCAAACGCAAAGTACTGTGATCACATGATCAGTCAAAAATCAGAAATTGAGTCCGCGTTCGCTGACAGTACTGGTGCTGTGTTTATGAATTTCGTGTTTTCTACCTTTCGTTTCATTCATTCGATAAACTTCATTATTGCTTGGCCGAACCTATTTCCACTCCAGAGCTGTGTTGAAGGTATGGGACGTACCGAACGTGTTATTTGACATACGCGGCTTTTGCGGCGACCTCCCTAGATACCTTTGCGCTCATCGTTCTTGTATCTCACCGCAAGCTGAATCCGCTGATATAAACAGACCATATGTTTCTGCTCTTGCTCGGTCATCTCGGTCGAATATTCACATTTGCAAACTCTCCGAGTCGGAGCGCGGGGCACAGGACTAATCACCTATTTATCACTTCCGGTGCTCACTATTTGCAACTGGACGGGGAGAAACGCCCCTCGGTGAGAGCGAGGAGGTCACAGTCACCCATGGAGAGAAAATGCGAAATGAAACCAATGATGTAGACTTGCCATTTATGCTGAAAGGCGCCGCAGATGCGGAAATTTCCAATCCTGCAGACCCAAGCATGCAGTGCGGAGCTGCGATCTCGCACGAGTCCAGCCCTGATTTTCTCCTCATCCACTCCGGGGCATTGGAAATTTCAGATGCTAGCTTTAGAACTGATGAACTGGAATGATGTGATGAGAGCACAGGTTGGCAATGCGAATGGGAGAGCCTGATCATTTGGTAAGGATGCTACAGCGAGGAAAGTCTAGGGTATGATTCCGTAATCTATGGAAGTTTTCCATAAGGTTGATCAATTCGTGAAAGGTGTCCGCGTGCGAGAAGAACAAAGGATGTCATGAGAATATGCGAAACATAGGAGTACCATATCATGGTCAGTTTAAAATAGCAAAACCAGCAGTATCGTCACAGGTGTCCAAGTCCATACCCGGAACGATCGAATTCTGCACAGCCCGCTCGCCCCTGTATTGCAAATATGAATCGAGAGCCCTCTCTAAACGCGCCATCCGATCTTCGACGGCGGGAAGCTGTGTGAGAAGAACAATAATGGACGAGTTAGTTAGGAATTTTGTTGATCACGAAATGAGCGGAAGAAGCCAAGTAGGGCGGCGTGCGGACGATGACGGCAAGATCGAATCAAAAAGGTAGCCGACCGAGCGTGAACTTCAAGAATGTGATAAGGAAGAAGTGAATAGGTTCTCACATAATCCAGCGCACTCCCCGGGATAGTGCCCAGGTTTTTGCGCGGCTTCCAAGGACTGCTCACGTCGGGGCCACCGATGTATGGTCGAGGAGGCAGGTCCGTTGGACCGTGCTCGAAGGCCTGGTGCTCTGTGTCGGTTTCGAAGTCGACAGTGGACATGTACGTTGCGGTAGGTTCGTGTTCTGCGGGAATTAAATTTACAGAGAAGGTTGAGAACGCTGAACACGCGTTTGACGAAATGATCGGTTGGGTTTGCTGAGATGAACCGATGCAAGTTTTAGAAAACTATGTAAATCACACGATTGCATTCGCGATATACCTTTATACATCCCTTTTTGGAGGAGCGAGCTTTGGGTAGATTTGGACTCTTCCGTTGCGTACTAGACACTGTCGTGAGGGATGTGTCGGACGTACTTCCTGCTTCAGAAGAGCTCGACAGTGTCGAGTTTGAAAAACCGATCCGCCGGCGCTGATGCGGTCGCTCCTCAGACAAGTCGGAGTAAAAGGATCGCGGAGAAGCAGCTTGTGATAGCAGCTGGGCGCTGGAAGATGCTTCAGGATCGAATCGACCGGCGTTTGTGTCATGTTCGACTTGCCACGAGACTTTGTGAGCGCCGGCGGGATAATTGAAACCGGAAAGAGGGGACGGCGAGTAGCGAAATGGAACTAATTCGTTCGGATTGTAAGCATGTAGCAGAGCGCTACCCTCAGAAGCGTTGCTCGGGAATCTGTTGGGCGTCTGTGATCGTGGAAATAGACCAGAGGCATTGAGTCGACTGATTCGAGGACATGGTTCTGTAGAGCCTGGAGAATAAGGGGCAGAACGCGGAGAATGTTGGAACTGTTGAGACCAATCATGCCCATCTCGGAGAGCGAAAAAAGGGGTACAGTCCGCCTCGTGTACTTGGATCACATTTTGGTTTGAATAATGATCATCGACTGCAAGTGATACGCCTTGCCCACCAAAGTTCGAGAAGTCTTTATTAGCGTTCTCAGCTTCGTAGTAGCCTGAATCCATTACTTAAACAATGTTAAGCAGCAGAGCGTCAATCAAGGACGTCAGCACGTACTTTCACAAGGTGCCAAAGACTGCGACGAGTAGCTTGGCATAACAATTGCAGGACAGCAACTCTGCATCATGCGCATACTCGAGTCAGCGGCATAGGACGAAGAATTATCCTCGTCATGTTGCCTTTCGTTCGGGTCGGACGTATATGAAAACCACGGCATCGGCCTCCGCGGCGCGACGTGATTATACATATATGTAGGGAAGAGTGGCGAGAATGTTGGGAAATGAAAGAGCTACCAAAGTAGGTGGCCAGAGTCAAAGGATGATGGAGTGCTGGGGAGGAACTTATAAGTATTTGCATAGCCCTGGTTTACTCGGTCTTAAGAAACCAACATGAGACCGCTTTTTGGAGCGATGTATTAAAGGCAGAACCCAACACCAGGCTCATTTTCAGGCACGTTAGTGCCCATCGATTGGCAACGAGCAGCACAGCGTCCCGAGAGTGGTTGCGATGGGCCGGGCAAAGGACGTAAGTGGAAACACGACAGGAAATGCGCAGAACAGCGGTTTCGACAATCCTTTTAGTCCTTGAGGAAGGGAAATGAGCCGAGAACAGATGGAGATCCTTGTAGAGAAGAGAGGCAGGGATGATCCAAGGCAGAGGGCTGTGTATGTTTGAGCACCGCGCTAAGGACTTTCGACTGCGTGATCAAGATTTGACGGAAACTTTCGAGAACTCGCATGTACACCGGACACGAGAAGGCTAAGCGGGTTCACGAGAGGGGCGGCATCACCGATAATGACCGTGTAGCGCTTGTATGATAGCGATAGCTGGCCGTATCTCAGAGAATGTGAGTTCGTTGAGCCAGGGTGTTGCAGCAATATTTATACGCTATTGAGTCCAATAAACTTTAGAATGGAAATCATCTTGACGCGGCCGCAGATAGCATTCAGTGGTAGTAGTTTGGCCACAGTGAAGGACGATCGAGATCCAGAGAAGGTTGTGTCTTAGGGTTTAGCGAGGCAGAAGGAAGAGAAGATGGTGGTTAGAGAGAGAAAGGGCAGAAATTCCGAGCACCGTGATGTGAAATCAAGGGACCCTGCCGAAGCTCATGCCGATGACCAAGCAATTCAGCGGCCATAATCGTCACTCGCGTGTCCGTCGGCATCCAATCTTCTTCCTGGGCGGCCACCACCACATTCACTTGTATCATACCCTCTTTGCAAAGCTCTCATTGGTTCACTATGCGCACGTCTGTCCTTTCTCTTGTCCCTTTTGTCATCTGGACAGGGTCTGTCGGCGCAAGCTTGTATCCGACGCAACCTGTCGCCAACTCTGTCTTCCACGGTGGAACATGGAATAACATCACTTGGATAAACAGTGAGGCATCGCCCTCACTGTTTGACCTGGGCAATATGCGTATTGATCTATGGGTAGACGACAAAGTGAGTGGCTGTGCTATGTTTTTTTTTTTTACTTTGTTGCCACCCCCGAATGTGAAATGCAAAGTGGAAGAAAGAAGTGCTGGAATCACGCTCTACTGACTTTCTTTTGGTCGTGCTGTATTGCAGATGTTCTTGGCAAATCTGGCGACGGACGTAGACCCTCGGCAGATGTCCCAGAAAGTCTTCATTCCGGCAGAGCTCTGGACCGACGCGTCTAACTTGTGAGTGGCACGCATGTTCTGCTCGTCTTGCTCCAGCCTACGAGTAACCATGGAAATTATTCCCCTTCCCCTTTTTCAGTGTTATCCGGCTCAAGTCAAGCGACCCACCTGCGATAATATACACAGCCGATTTCTCCATTATGGACATGAACGGCAACCGGACTTCCTATTCAGACGAAAAACTCCGTCAACCGTCCTCGGACTCTCGCGCTCTACCTGTTGCATCAATGCCGACCTCCACTGTTCCGTCAACCGTACCGACGCCCACACCCGGTGGCGGCAACAACGACCTGGTGACAGTGACGATGGCGATGTCGGACTCGGCCACCGTCCCTTTCCCCGCAGAGACAACCGCCGGGACCGTCGCTGCAATAGCCAACGATGCCTCGAGTGGCGGAAGACACGTACGGAAGCCCAATATGCAGTTCAACTTTGTCTTTGTGCTTTTTCCTGCGCTCTTCGGACTCGCTTTGGCTCTTTGATTTTCCCGGCTAGCAGACGATGGGTCGCTTATCAATACGCGACCATCCTGGATCATACCCTACCATTATACCGATACAACCATATAATTCACCGCACACTGTATTTCTACCTCACTCGCCGTGTATTACGCTGGACTTTTACCGATTTGTAATCCTTAATGTACAGCACATACTCTATCACGTCAATTTCAACAATGTGTTCTACTACCAAAGCATGACAGAACATGACCTACTCCACATTCCTCCGTCTCGGATCTCGTTGAAGCTTATTTGACTACAGCCTAGTGCGATAGATCTCGGTCAGTGCCCACTTCCACATGCGACATCTATTCCGCTGCTCAATTTTGTTATTCATTCACGGCGCTCTGAATGTTTCCGAGTTGCTCTCATCTATCACTGTATCAGGAGTCCTGATTTTACCGACCTCGCATATTCCCAGAATTGACCCGCGCTAGGCCACTAGTACTCATTTCACTTGCAAAACAGAGTGTCGTCTGCGACGTGTGCACTAACTGCAACAACGGAAATGAGCAAAGTGATATACGACGAGATCAAGGTGTGGAAAAGCGCTTTGCTCCTTGCGTTCTTCTCTGGGACCAGTATCTTTCTAATCGACGCTCCTTATTCCGTTTATGGACCGCAAACTCGGTGCTCACGCTTGGCAAATGTCCTACAATTGTCCTCGTTCGATATCTCAGTGGGGAACGTGCATGAACACCTCGAGTCGATATACTGGGCGAACAGATTCTTTGTCAAGTTTGAACCTTGAATGCGATTGCTAAACTTTCGTGGTAAGCGGGAAATTGTAAATAAATAAATGCATTTGCAAGGCATCTAACTGTGCTAACCAAGTTGCTGGCTTCACTGCAGATATCAGTCACGAGGTCTGATCTTGCGGCCTGAAGACGGAGACGCAGCCTCGTGGCTGTGATATAAAGTACCAATTTATTCGCGGCATCGTTCCCAGGACCTAAATGCACTTCTTCTCAATCAATGTCTTCGCTTCAGCTCTCCTACCGTCTTACTTCTCACCCAAATGGAAGTCTTGAATCATTCTTAGATGCGTTCGACGAAGCTGAAGATCAGGATTCCGATGCGACCTCTACCAGCACCACGGCGACTGCAGATGACCTGCCTGGTGCTGGCAGAACTGTCGGACTTGCTTTCAGCTACCTTGGACAAAAGCTCGAAGGATGGGCCGACAGACGTGCCGCAAAGCGCACACATGCCTCCACTAATAGTGCACCGGCCAATAGCAGGACAGCAAGTAGAGCTACTGGGGATGGTTGCAGCATCACGGCATTACGGTCTCGCTGCGAAGATGATGCGTCCTCCATATCTACACTGAGCACTATGGCTACAGCGGACAATCTGCCAGGCGCAGGACGCACGCTTGGATTGCTTCATACTTTCCTCGGGAAGCGGCTAGAGGCGGTCACGAGCAAACATGCGGAACACTTCGGCTTTGGAGCGCTGAAAGATCGCCTTGGGCCGACTGGGATCGTGATAATACTCCAATGCCTAAATCAAGGAAGGCAAAGAAATATCGCAAAAGCCTCGCAAAACTAATCAGATATGCACGGTGCGCTCTCTGTACCTCCATAACTCATCAGAGTCAACTCACAAATGTTTTTCTATATATGATACAGATCGGATATCACTTCCAACCAGAAGCTCGCATTTGAAGCAATCATCTATCTTTCGATCTGGGATTCCTATTCTCATGATACACTCAGTACACTCGACGCATCGCGCCAGGTTGCCCTTGCCATGAGGATGGCTGAGCAGGATCGGTTCCGCAACCATCTTCTTCTCCCCTCTCAACGAGCGCTCATGTGCTTGGTCGACAATGAAGTAAATTCTGTTGGACATAAAGTACGAATGCTGCACTATAAACTCATTCCAATTGGGTTTGAGACCAAAGAGCTTGTCAAAAAGGTTGAATGGAGAGTATGTGCAGGAATACTTACCAGCGAGTTTAATGGATTAATCATGCATGTCTACAAGTACGTTCCTCCCTTTCTTTCAGTCTCGTCATTTCTAATTTTCCATTTCCCTACTACCTTGCTTTAGGTCACCACAACACGCGTTTCTCGCATTTCGTCATCTCGAGGGCGTACTTTGGATATTTTCCAACATCTTCAAGTTTGTCTCTTGGTCCGAGTTCGTCGAACAGTCACGAGCACATCTTGACAACATAGAAAAAATGATTCAGGACCTCTCTATCGCTCTGCTCTATCTTTTCGACATGGCACACCCTGAAGCGATCGAATGGGAGACAGTCGCCTCTGTCCTTTGGTGGCTTTCAGACCCTTGCAGAAATTTAAATCCGCCTTACCTGAAGGAAATGGTGTACGTACACCCTTTTGTTTCATTATTGTTATCGTACAGGAGAGCTATTCAAATGCTGACATGCATACGTATATCTGGCAGCGCTCGTGCGTGGTCGCACCTTACGGAGCCCTCTTGGATCAGAGAGCATTTCAACTATATTCACTTAGCACCCGAGTCCTCCACATGAGCGTTTTCCAGCGATGATCACAGACTATTCAACAATTCTTCAAATAGTCGTACATTTCTCATTTACTCGACGAAATTTCGATTTTTAAACAGACTTCATGTATTTCGTGGACTCTTGCTCTTCAAACAGATGTAAAACTTGTATGTCCTTTTGAAAAATGCGCATTTTTCGCACATTCGAACTCTCGCAAGAAATATGCTCAGATGGGACGTCATTCGCGAACGCGAAGTCAAGGAAAAGGTGATAAGTGAGGTTGGAGTCATGGCGGATTATTTAATGCCAGTGCAGACATCGGAACCATGGCATGACGTGTCAGTTGACTGCCTCAGATCAGGAAATTAGTTGCTACGTTAGAATTTTACAGAAGAACCCAGAATACGAACACACAGCAAGAAGAACATCTTTATACACATTCCTTTCGTCTCAGTCTGTGTTCTCTTCATGGATGCTCAAGCAAGTAACCTCCCTCGATCGCCAGCGTCTACAAGACCAACATCAGCAAAGCAACGCAGGGAAGTAGAGAAACAAAAAGAGTACCTGACCATACGCATACTGGTTGCATGCGAGTGCAAGAATGGCTTGTGCCATATCCTCGTCACGACCGGGACGACCAGCTGGAATGCCCTTCTTTTCACCGTATGACTCGTCGACGGGGATCTCAGACTTGTTGATTTCGTCGGAACCTTCAGCTACGACATCATGAAGGACAGATGAGACACAAGGCGCATGGTAAGGGTAAGAGGAAGGGGCGTACTCGTCATCTCAGAGGGGAAAATACCCGGGGCAATGCTACCAAGAATGCCAGTTCAACACTTAGATAAGAAAGAAGAAAAGGGAATAAATAAAGCAACGCACTTGTTTACGCGCACGTTGACTTTCGTTCGGCGACACTCTTGCGCGAGAAGAGTGCTGAGATGAATTGCGGCGGCCTTGGAGACGTTGTACTTAAAGTGGTGCTGCGTCGTGCGTGTGATGCCAGACATGCTCGTAATGTTAATCACCGCACCACGATGTGCCGCCTTCGTCTGCGCAGACGCTGCCAGCAAAGGAAGGAATTTGACCGTCGTGAAGAAATATCTTGATCGGAAACCGACATAAATGGGAAAGGACGACGTAATTCGTCTCGTAACTTACGCACCCTATAACATTCGTGCGGTACACGTCCTCCCAGCTCTCCGCCTCTTCGCTCCAAAGCTCCTTTCCGAGAGCAACCGCATCTTCGTCACCCTTCTCGACTTCGCTTGTGCCTTTCGTAATACCGGCATTATTGACAAGGACCTGGTCGGGACGTTGGACAAGCACAGTAGTATCAGATAGATTTCAGACTCGCGTCAACGTGCTTCTCTCGCTTGCTGATCTCCGCGACCAGCTGCTCAATTGACGATTTGGAGGTGACGTCGGCAGTGATGGGGATGAGAGCACCATTCGGGTGGGCGAGTGACTTTCCGTGTGTAGCGACGGCTTGGTCAAGTGCAGATTGGCAGCGAGAGGTGATGTCTTAGAGACAATTATAGTAAGGTGGGATAGGTCACAAAAGATAAGGAAGGGGGAGAGGACTTACAAACACGTGCACCATTGTTCGCGAGTGCTTGCGCAGCCTGAACGGGTTGTCAGAGAAGTTGAATTAAAAACAGGACGCTTGCTAACCATCAGACCTTTGAAAGTCTATGAATACTTTGCTGCACCAAATATGCTCAGACACGTACCAATACCAGTTCCTCCCCCAGTCACAACCGCAACCCATCCTAGCGAAAGCAGGTAGGATTCATCACATTTCGTCCTTGACGAGCATGTTCTAACCATCGTGCTTACCTTCGACATTGAAGAGGTTGGAAATCTTGAAGGTCGCGTTGTTTGCCATAATGTTCACGTTGCGTGTGCAAATAAATGCGAGGGTTGAGGATGAGACACGAGTTGGAAGGCAGAAATGACGAAGGGCGAGCATTTTATACTTCTGTGTCTCGGGGAGTTGGATTTTGAAGGTTGGAGAAACGGAGTAGGAGTGTGCGTCATTAGGGGTGTCATTGACGTCGCGATTTCCATGGCGCAAACGAGACGTTCACGTTGTCACAGTCGGTCGCGCTCGTCGCCGTCATCGATGTCGAGAGCGTGACACGTGCTGTCACTAATGGTCACGTATCACATGCCTCGACTTCAAATCTTGCTTTGACTACTTCGACGAATCTAACATGCCTGGCTATATATAAGCTACGTATGCTAGGATTATTCTTCTTCTCATGTTTGCTTCCTGCTTTCATTTGTTCTGCTTTTCATGCCCTCCTTTCTTATCACTGGCGACGTTTGCACTTCCAGCATGGGCGGGATCCGTTGTAGGGTCTCGCCTTTGGTTGGGACTTGCTGCCGTGCTCGACCTTAAGCTTGTTGTAGAGCCCGAAGGCTTCATCCCTTTACTGGAAGTTTTGCTCGAAATATTTTTGCTGCTTTCTGTTCCCTTCATAATCTTCGATACTCCATTCCTCCATGCGTGCAGTGCCTTTAAATTCCTTGAACTAAGATTTGTACCATTTTTCAACCACTGCGTGAGCAATGTAAAAAAATAAGTTTAGTCTCATATGAGAAACTACTTGAATCCTACATTGTGATCAAGTGCTTCTTTTGCAGAAATCCTTTTTTCTGGGTCCCTTTCCAGACAACAATGTACAAAGTTCTTTGCTACATATTTCCCAGAGTGAGCAAATCCAACTTCTGCATTAGGGGGAAATAGGCTCACCATCCTTAGATATATAAGTCCAGTTTTCCCCTGTTAAAAGAATAGGCTTATTCTTGACCTCCTGAAATTTAACTTCAATATCATCTCCAGGATAAAGTTTTGTTCCACTTAGAAGCTCATATGTGATGACCCTATGAAATTATAGAGCACATTATTCTAAATAAAAGTAGAATATCTCACCCCAGAGACCACATGTCTACTTTATTTGTGTACTCATGGCTAAGTAGCACTTCAGGAGCAATATATGATGTTGGTCCCAATGTATCACTTGCTTTATTGTCTTCACTTTTATGTGCACTGGGAATAGCTTGTTAATGGAACAGGGAAGCTCTGCAATGATGATACTATCTCACAATCCAAAGTCACCAAGACAAACTTCATCCTTACTCAAAGAATGAGAAAAATCAGGGTGAATCTTCCTTGAAAAAATATTTTCTGGTCTGTAGTGACAAAAGCTCAGAGATCTGAGCTACTCATAAAAATCACTATGTGATACTTACTTTACATCCCTATGCATAACACCATTGCCATGGATGTACTCCAAAGCTTTAGCTACCTGCCTAATTGTCCTATGTCAGAAACTCAAATATACTTGGATGGACAAGAAATATGTACTTTATGATATGTGCAGCATCCTTTTCTGAAAAGCTGCTGACTTTTTGAAGTCGCTTAGCAAGAGATCCTCCTTTAGCAAGTTCATAGATAATGACATAATTGTCATCATTCTCATAGAGACCATAACACCCCACCTTCCAAATAGTTGGTTATTAAGCGTACATAATGTAGGATATAATTCAGGTATAACAACATACCACATGCTTATGCCCTAATCTTCGTGTGAGTCGAACTTCATTCATTACTGCTTTCTCTAGGTTAAGGGGGTTGTCGAAGTTAAGTACTTTTGCGGCGAACTCTTCGGTGTTGTTTCCGAGTCGTTTTGCTCTCTATCAAGGAAGTACTTGGAGTAAGTATAAGACGCAGAGACATTTGATATAAAGGAAGTTGCTAGTTCGAAACACATGAGACCTCTTAGCTTTCAACGCAAGGGATACTTTATCCCCCGTGCCACGAACCTCCACCAGACTTGTAATAGTAAGTGAGGAAGGAACATCTGAACGCACCCAGACTTCCCCAGAAGTGCCTTTGCCTATCTTGTCCAAAAGTATCAAATCTCCTACAGGTCGAGACAATACATTGTCCTCTGTTTCTATAGGTTTCAAATTGCACAGGTGTCTGGACATCGTCGAAATGTGCTCTCAGGTGCTGCTTGTTCGGTTGGTGGGTGTGGATCTGGACATGGACAGAAACTCCTATTTTATGTACTAAATGTTCATTGCATTTTAATGTATGCATATGTGATGAATGGTTCGGTAAGCACGTATCAGTGATGGGGAGGAGAATGGGCTTTTGATTGGGGAACATTAGCAACTAGTAGAATGTAACTTAGCCCAAAAGACTTATATTATACTGAGTTTGCGTCCATGCCACCCAATGCTAGAGTACAATGTCGGAAGCAACTCTGCTAAGGACGCCACATATTTTAATCTGGCATCAAGACTGCACGTTCATATTTCCCAAAAAGTTCTTGATAGTACATTTCATTCACCATTCTCTGCCATGACTCCCAATGCACATATCTTTCTAGCATCTACTTTGCATACTTGAAGCATACACCTTCATTCGCTTCAAGGACGTGGAACGCCGGCCGGCCGCTAAACCAGCCGGTGTACGCGGTGCCGACAGTTCTGTAGGTCTCCGCCGCTTCTTCGTCCCCGATCTTTACCGTTGACCCTGCCGCGTCCGCCAAAAGCTGTACATGGCACGACTTCTCCAGTGCCGTAAAATAGTGTACAGTGCCCTCGATCGACGACGTCGCCACAAGCAGACCGTGGTTCTAGGTGAAAATCGTACACGATTTAACAACAAACGGAGAAAGACGACTTATGGTTACCTGAAGAATGATAGCCTACGCATGACTGCCATCAGCACAACAGTGGCTTGCCTTATTCAAGTAGCGCATACCTTCTTGTTTCCAAGTGTCTCAGCTATGTTCCGCCCTTCCTCCTCCGCGAGAACAACACCATTAAACTGCTTGTAAACCGCGTGATCCTTGTAGAATGCGCAAGAGTCCTGTGTAATCATATCGAGCTCCTTCCCAAGCGTTGAGAACGCACGTCCATAGACGGAGTGAGAGTGCGCGGCACAAAGCACGTCGGGACGTGCAGTGTGAATAGCAGAATGGATCGCAAATGCGGCTGAGTTGAGCAGACGCGAGGGCCCAGACTCGTCGAGAATGGCGCCGGTGTGGTCGACAAGAAGGAGGTCATCTGGCTGGATGAGCGAGAAATGCAGACCGAACGGATTGACCCAGAAGGAGTCGGTCTTAATCGGATCCTTGCATTATTAATAAGTAATAATTATTTGAGTATAAGCTAGGATGCGAACGACGTACTCTGACGGTGATGTGGCCGGCGACGCCTTCATCGTACCCAAGCCTGCCAAAGATTCGAAAGGCTTGGGCGAGGCGGAACTTGAGATATGCACGTTCCTCCAACTTATCTTCAAACACGGGTTGTTTCGGGAAAGCGGACCGTGAGCGCTTGCTCATAGTCGACTTATCATGTTGAATCTCTTCGTCAACGCTGGGAACCTTGGACTTGACAGTCGGAGCGAGAGCGACATCAGCAGCGGCGGTTGCGACAGGAGCCATGGTCGTCGTTGAGAGAAAGAGTAGTCGCTGGTGGGAGTGATAAGGATAAGCTGCTTCCAATGGGTCACAAGGACACTGTGAGTATAATTCTTCAGCCGGACGAAGCTAGAAGATACTGTACATTCTGAAAATAGCCGATCAGATAGATGGTCAGTAAGGATCGTGGCTACGTCAAAGCACAGTGTGACAAAAAAAAAATTCAAAACAATGAGCACATTGGGTTGGACAGCATAGACATACACGATACAGATGAAGCACATCAGTCAACAGGCAAAAGAGAATAGGATAGATGAAGCGGGTATAGGTGCGACGAAGGAAAGTCAGACACAAAGGAAGTGAAGGCAAAGATGAAAGCATTACAAGTATATTGCATTGAAACGATACGCACGCAGACCCAAGAAACGTATGAAAGAAGGAACAACGAAAAAAAGGAGAGTGGTGAAGGACATGATGTGATCATCTACGACCGCGTCCACAGAATCGTACCCGTCCAGCATATCGTCCCCGAGGAGGCGAGTGTCTGTCACGATCACGATCACGATCATGTTCTATGTCGCGTTCTCAATCCCAGTCAACCTCTCGCTCCCGTTCCCGGCCATGAGACCGATCGCGTTCAACACGCTCAGCAAGCGGCCCGCGGGGAGGCGGAGGTGGCTGCGTCCTACCTAGCCCCGCAGAAGGCATTCGAACCGCTCGGGGTCCGCTCGGCGGTGCCGGCCGACTCACCACCGGCAGTCCAGAGGTTGTGCCTGAACTTGAAGGTGCACCAGGAACTGCAATGGAAGTCGATTTTGTGGGTCCAGGAACATAAGACGGAGCGCGCCTGACAGGAGATACGGCGTCTACCTTCTTGTCCATGACTTCTGTAGTTGCTGCAGGTACTCTGCCAACGAGTCCAACTCCAGTTGCAACAGCGCGTTCGCGTGCCACCCAGCTTGGACTTTCTAGCGGCCGATGGTGGGAGCTCACGGATATGGGGTGGGGGAGACACGCTGATGACACGTCGCAGAAGGAACGAGGTCACTTTGGTGGGGTCGGTCCACCATGATTAGTTCTAGCAGTGCCGGTAATAGAAAACGCGGACGTTGGAGTCAAAGAAGGCGCTGGCGCTGGCGGGCGCGTCGAAGCGGGCAAACTAGAGGGTTATCCACGACAAGTGTCCGCGTCAGGCTTCGATGGTGGCGTCGCACGCTGTGCAGCCACATTCCTCCGCCTGCGGCGTAAGTGCATGTCCCTTGCTTTGTGTAGGAGGAGACGATGGTGGAACTGCCTGTCCGCAATCTTGCGGAGTTTCGCCCGGCGGTGGAGTGCCAGTACCGCGACCGACTTTCAATCCAGCAGGCACTCTGCTGTCCAGCTCGGGGTTAGGAGAAAAGTCCACACGCTCTTCAGATATCTCACGCTTAGGTGATGACTCCTGCCGCGAAACTACTTGAGCTGGAAGCTCCACAGGTACCGCAGTAGACTTCGGCATATCAGAAGTTGACGGCATCGTCATTGCAACAGAATACTGCGGAGCGTCGACGTAGGCAGAAGTGCCAGGATAGTCGCAGATGTCCAGACTGCCCGAAACACTTTTAGATGCTTTCTGACCGGCAGATGGTCTCAGGCCAGCTTCTACGGTCGGTCCTGATCCTTGCTTTTGAGAGCTCAGCGTCTGCTCTCCTATCGAGGTATGACTTTCGGTTCGAGTCTTCGAATCCCCATTCTCCCTCCCAGTCTGCCCTTCTTCTAGTTCCTTCCTTTTCTCGGCCTTTTCCAACCCACCCGGCATCTCATCCGACCCAACACACGCGATTCGCCTCGACTATCCCAGGCAAGTCCTGCAGCAGAGGTGTAACAGGAGTAACGGGGCTCCACCGTAGCTTTCGCCGCCTCCTCTTCACGCTGCTTCCGTTTTCGCTGGCGATAGTCTGCCATTGACCGTCTGATCTTCGATGGCTCGGCTGGAGCGGATGCAGTCGGCTCGCCACCTTCTGCTGACTCTGACTCCTGTCCCTGCGTCTGCTCGTGCTCATGTTCGTTGTCGGAAGCAGCAGCGAAAGGCGGTGGAGTCGGTCGGACGTCCGTAGAGGAGCCGATGGATACAGCGGGAGAGGGCGCGCATAGCAACCTTGGACTCGCACTGAGGTGATCATTGTCAGATGGGCTGGCATGATTGGAGGTGGGAGAAATTTCTGGCGCAGGTGTGGCTGCTGGGGTGGCTGAGGCGGACGCGAGGATCACCTGTTTTCTCCTCATACGAGTCCCGTTCAGGTTCCAGAAGTGGAGAGTGGTGAAGCGGCTCGTGCATAGAGGAAGATAGAGACTGTGCAGGACGTTGCGGTGGCGAAGGCGTGTGGACCTCAACACGGTATGAGTGAAACGCGAGCCTTTGGAGGAGATGCTGAGCGCGCGTCGTGCATTTCTTTATCGACAGCGGTATCGTCGTTGCCAGCATTGTCATTATCATTCACGTCAACAACCTCGATGTCCACCTCGATGTCCTCCCTCTCTGGTTCAGATTCAGGTGCCTCCGCAGCCGAAACCTCTTCCCAGCTCCCAGCTCCCAGCTCCCATCTCGGACTCGGCCAATTCTGCCGCATCCTGCATGAGCTCCTCCTCGAAGAGCATCAGCGGACCCTCGTCCGCGTCGTGCGAAGCCGTTATCGGTCTGGAATCCACAGAGGAGGCGACACCGGCCTCATCGGCATCGTGCGGTGCGCTGGCCGCTCGAGAAGGTGCAGAGGAGGCAATACCGTCTTCAACTGCAGGCGCTGACGAAGGTACATGCGTTGGGGTCGGCTCTCTGGAAGGAGTAGCTCATTAGAATTGTTGAGTTACTCAGTTAGTTGGTGGCGTCGAGCGCGTGACACATACTGTCACTAACGGTTACGTATCACCTGGGTCATCACAAAAATCTGCAGAGTATTATAACTAATTATATTCAATTATAAGTCTTAAAAGACATGTAATACATATAATCATTTTGGGCATAATTATAGAGCAATATAATCTGAACTCCATCTTACAATCCACCATAATACTTACCGAAAAGCATAACAGTCATACCAAATTATAATATATCAAAACACTTATGAGAGATTTTAATACATGATAAGACTTTCAATAGAGTATAAGTTAGCAGAAGTATTGCAGACTTATATATAATTAAATAAATTCTAAAGTCAGGATTACAAGGTGGCGGAAGAGTTGTTGGAGTCATAAAAGTAAGAAATTACTTATAATGCTTTCTAATTGATGATGATGCGCACTGTTGGTTCTCATGTGTATAATAGTTATAGCTCACTTAGCAGCAGTTGTCGTGGATGACAATTAGATAGAAGTATTGGAATAGAATGAAATTGAAATAGCACATAACAATATGTGACCGATAATAGGGAAAATAGAAATAGCTGTTCAAGATGGATGGTATTGGATTGAATGTGAGCGGAAATTTCAATCAAAATTCATACATTGTCCTCTTCCTCTTTGTTGTCCTCCTCACCCTCTTCATTGCCCTCCTCATCCTCAGTCCAGTCTCGATAGAAGTCTTCAATATTAGCTATGGCACCTAGGTCATGAGGATTGGTTGCCGCTTGGGTATTTGGAAAGATAATTCTGAGTAAGGGTTAGTAAGGGACCATAATATCACATACAGTCGAACCTGTGTATAAGCATTGGCCTCGGTGGACATGTTGGCCAATGCTTATACACAGGAATGCTTGTCTGCGTTATTGCGTAATAAACAAATAAAGTTATTTCCATTTATGGAATGCTGTCTCACGCAATCCAATGTCAAGACCCACGCATGCAGGTGAAGACATTTACATTACTTTCAGCTGTTAAATAGTTGCAAGGGACATTTTAAGAGAAATAACTATGAATATTAGCATTTAGACCTTTGTTGATTTCCTTCTGGAGCTCCTGCCACAGCTTTGGACCTTTGGTAACAGCTTGTGTGTCTGACTGAACTCTGCACTGGTCCGGCTTTTGAAAAAGCACATTAGCTGCAAGAGTGCATGGCAAGTAAGGGTATCTGACAGGTGCTTTTTTTTTTTTGCCTTATCTATCTACTTTCTGCAGGCCACAAAAATCATTGCTTGCCAAGCCGCATACCATCACAAGAGCATCCATATGGGGGTATATATGGTCACGTGATGACCTCTAGATAAGCATTTTCAGTTTAAATTTTTGTTCAAATCTTCACTTCAGGCTACCCCTAAGAGTAGACCTATTAGGCTAATTCTTACACACAGATAATTAGCCTATTAGGGGTCAGGTTTGGGTGTACCCAATTTCCTGGGTGCACCCAGTGGGTGTGAGCTGGGTATACCCAATTGTAATTACTGTGGGAAAATTGGGCCTACCCAGTTTCTAGGGCACTCCCAACTGGGCCTCCCCAATGTTCCTAGGTGGGCATGCCCAATTTTCTGGGTGTGCCCATATGGGCATGCCCAATTTTTTGGGTGTACCCAGGTGGGCATGCCCTGGGTGTACCCAGATATGTCACTGTCACTGACTGTCTGGGGGACTTTTGGGCACACCCAGAAAATCATCCCTCCCTCCCCTTTTATTTTTTTATTTTCTTCTTCAGCTGTATACTTCTAATGGCTTCATAGATGCATATATAAATATAGGTTGCATGCTGAATGTGCATCTGCTATTTTAAGTTCTGTATATAGCTTGTAGACATTATAAAGAATGAAAGTCAATTATATTGACATCTGAGCTTGCTATTGCAGACTACTCATTGTTAAGTGCAAATAGCAAGTTGTTTGATTAAGCTTTGAGCTCAGTTTTGAATGTATCTTGACCTCAATCAAGCTCAAATTTTATTTATTTAATTTGGGGCTTCATTCTACTTCAAAGTTCAAATCTCAATTCTATTGCTACAAGTTTCTTCTCCCTTAGGTCATAACAATCAAGCTAGAACCTCATGGTTGATTCTTGAGCTCTACATTCATTCTCAAATTGAGCAGCTTCTGTAAGCCCACCAGAGTATTTTTACTACATCTGACTTAACATCAACTGGCTGGACATCATGTCATGACTCTGAGGTACTGAGTTGCTGATATTCCAAGATGCACAAACTCCAGAAGGCCACCATACAGCCGTACCATGACTGCACTGAGTCTGAGTCTGAAACTTGGTGGCAGCATAGCCTCTGGACATTTGAAGCATAGCACATTATATTCTATTTATATTCTTTTCATATTCCCTTCACTCCTTAACCCATCCAAAGCTAATATGAACTCATTCAAAGCTCATATGCACTTGCACTGAGTCAAGTGATCCTTTGGCAGACATATATCAAAGATTTATGCATTCTGAGAGTAATTCTCAACAGATTCCTTTCAGACTGGTACTGTATAGTTCATATTATATAATCCTTCCTATTTGAACCCTTTCTGATGCCTTTGTTGCCTCAGTCTCTCTGACAGCAACAAATATTGTTTTGTCCTGTCTGTCTTGTGGGCTCAAGTGTTGGCACTATCTAGGTGCCTTCTATATAGGATCAATTTATTACTGCAAAGAGAAATAAGATTAGACACTACTGAGATGAAAAGGAGAGCCTGACTGAGAGAGCCTAGATGTCTTAGGTATATACAAAGATTCAGAGGTGTCTAGTTGGATGTGCCTAAAACATTTGAAAGTGTCTAGCTAGGTATTCCCAGATACATTGGGTATGCCCAGTTGGGTACTCCCAATTATTTGGGCATGCCCAGTTGGGCACTCCCAGCCATCTGGGCATGCCCAGTTGGGCACTCCCAGCCATCTGGGCACACCCAGTTGGGCACTCCCAGCCATCTGGGCATACCCAGTTGGGCACTCCCAGCCATCTGGGCATGCCCAGTTAGGCACTCCCAATTATTTGGGCACGCCCAGTTGGGCACTCCTAACCATCTGGGCATGCCCAGTTGGGCACTCCCAACTATTTGGGAATACCCAGTTGGGTGTGCCTAGCTACTTATTATCTTTTTTAATTCCTGCCTAAGATTTTTTTTTCTTTTTTTGAGAAGTAAAAACTGTTATGTCATGAAAATCAAATAGGTCTAGAATAGAAGTCTTGAATATTCTATGGAGAATTTCTCAATCATTTTATTCTAGGCTCTGAATCTTAGCTGCCTTGCTCTGGAGACCAATCAACACACTGCAAGCCACTGCAGGTCAGATGACAATGTTGTTTGATGTGAGAGCAAAAGAAAGCAATGTTTGCTGTGCACTGAGCACTGCATGTTGGTGAGCTACAATGACCATACTAGAACATGCTCCAAGGGTCAGCAGCATCATACTGATCATGTTGGTACAGAGCATAGCTTGGGGAGTTGAACTGATCTGCCAGGAAAATGAGTGAGTCCATGGTAGCAGTGTACTTGTTGGGGCCATGGTCACTGTAGTTGAAGAGCAAAGTCACACCCTGAATGTACATGTGCAAAAAACCACTGAGGTTCAAGTTTGGGTTGTTACTGAGCATGCCAGACTCCGAACCAGTTGCCGACACAAGCGAAGAGGTCATCTCAGACTAGCCAGTCATTTCGAAGTACCAATAGTTTTTTAGTTTGCTGTCTCTGCCCACAAACCATCATCTGAGACAGCAAAGCAGTTCTCCTTCGCATTCACAACAGTAAGAGGAAGAAGCTGCACCGTGTTTCCAGTCATGTCATCACCAAGGATGGTGAGAGATACCAAAGTGAGACCGCCATTGCAAACACAGTTCCAGTTACCCTTAATATCAGCATCTGACCACCAGCCATTCATGCCCTGCACCAGAGCAGCAATGCCAAGGGACAGATCATACTGTTTCAAAGTGGACCAGATCATCTCCTTCTTGTCATCAGCCCACATGTCGTAAAGCTAGTTGTAAGCAATACCGAAAGCGGCGGACATTTCAGCAGTGTCAAGAAAATGAGCAGGACTCCACCTGTCAACAGCGGGATCCCATGAGGTCGAGCCATTGCCAGCAGCATTCTGCAAGTATAACATATCAGCATGTACAAGGATGCAAATTATATAATGAGCCAAACCTGGAGCTCTAGCCAGGTACAGTCAACTCACAATGAATCGTTCGTCATGCGGTAGACATACGCAATGGCCTTATGCACTCTTTGACTTGACGGCAGGCATCAAGGATACCACTGGCGCCATCCATGAAATACGGGACAGGGTCCATGGCCTTCCAATCAGAGGCATTGCCAAAGATCGTCTGGTTCCAGCCGCTGAAGTAAGGGTCGTGCGCAATAAGGTTAGGCAACACTTCCCACTTGAAAGCCGGCTCAATGAGACGCAGCTAGAGCGAAAGTAGCGCGTCTTCCTCAGTCTGGACCTGGTTCTTCTGCATGGTGATGGTGATGTCGATGTGACGCTCTGGGATAGATGCACGGCCGCATCATCTGGCAGCGTCGCAGCACATCTAAGTGCCCTGTTTGCCATACCTGCCTTCGTCCTCACGTAACCAAACTCCGGGCTTGCGCCTGCATCTGACAAGGGTGGACTCGGGAAGTGCATCGCGTTGTGCACTGCAGAAACCGGAGACGATCCAAATGCGCTCGCACCCTAGCTTTTCATGTGTTGCATGCCGCGTGACTGCTCTTCCTGCGGCGGCGTAGTACTCTTGCCGACCCAGAGACACGGTCCTAGGGCATCGCCCAGTGAGCGTTCGCGGCGTCCAACCACATGTGATGGGACCGGAGAGATTCGCCCATGTTCGATTCGAATAGCATCGATCCTGTAATGATTTCGATACGAGAGTGAGTGCGGCGACGAAAGTGCGCCGCGGGCGAAGAAGCGGCAATGACAGAGGTGACAGCGGTGTGAGCAGTTTTGCAAGGATCTTACGACGCTTGTCGTTAGACTGCCTTTGAGTCTGCATCTGCTGAGTGGATGGAAGCGAAGCGTCCATTTGGTAGACTGTCGGCACGCGCGATCTGTTGGAGGGGTCCATTGACGTCAGCTCTGTCAGAAGACCGCAGGGGTTGGACGTGTCCGAAGAGGTATTCGCCTTTGACGAGAGAGACACCTCGCCTTCCCTCTTATCCAACTCCGGCTCGACCCGTCACCTTCCCCCGCACCGCCCCGATGTAGCAGAGCGCCGACTGCAGGACGCTACGTCTCGTGCGTGAACGGTGAGGCGAGTGCGATGCAGCGCGTATGCGACGAAGTGCGCAAGCGTATTCGGTATCACTGGTGCCCCTCTTGATCCTGCCATTGCGGTAGCGGGGGGCACGCAAGACGACTGCGGTCGAGGACGATGTGGAAGAGGTGGAGGACGACGGAGGAAGGATCTCGGGGCAGTTGAAGGTATGGCTGACGAAGCGCGCACAGAGCTTGCTGGTGTCTTCGTGCCCGTAGTAAGTGGCGACTGCCGGTGGAGGTGCTGCCGGCGCGGGGTGATGCGAGTGGTGTGCGCGCGGGACTGCCGATGACTGTTTTTTTGTCGAACGTTTTCGGCGCGGTCGGAGGAAAAAAACGCGATAGAGAACAAGACACCGATCAACAGCCGATCATCACTCAAGTATCAGAGATCGGGGGGAAAGAGGGGGGACGCTTACAGAACTCGAGGTAGATGCTGCGGCAGCGGCGGACGCAGAAGACGATTTCGCAGGTGGAGGCGGGGCGTACGTCGCGCGGTGCACGCGCCGGAAGGGCGAGTGGTTCGAGCTGGCACTCGATGATGATATCGAATGCTGATGCGGATGGGGGTGGGGATGGCGCGGGGCGTGGACGGTGGCCATATTCGCTGCGGCGGGCTCTCTGGCTCTGGGCGTTGACGAGCGTCTGTGAGCGTCAAAGGACAGGTGGAGTTGATGCGTGAGAAGAGGTCGCTACGAATGTTTTGATTGGAACGAGATCCTTCTCGGACACAACGGTTGCGTCGCGTTCGCCGAAGTGCGCAGTGAGAAAGGCAGATGAGAAAACGGCTGACGTCGATGTTGAGGCGTGTGGAACATTGGCGGGGGCAGAAGGAAGAGGTGAGGAATGCGTCCCAGGTGAACAGGGCGAGGGAAGTTGAACCGCTCGACGGTTTCGGTGAATGTCGCCAGTCCCTCCCTGCCTGACAATGACGAGAGAGAGGACAGCGACGTTGCGACCGATGATGCAGCCACGGGCCGGCTTGCACTTTCTCACCAGTGCGGCAGAGATGGTAGCAAGAGTGACCAGCAGAAAGGAGAAGGCGAGCAGTTAGGAATGAGTACACCCTGCTTCATCGGGAAGTCCTGCTCGTCGTTTCCGCCAGAGACGCGGAAGACGTGGCCCTTGAACTCATCACCGAGCAAGTCGCTGGGGACACCTGGGACATCTTGCCGTGGAAAATGCGGTAACGACCACCTCGCTATGAAGCACTTCTCGGTAGAAGGTCAGCTCAAATTCAAGGCTATTCTCTACATTCCGAAGCGGTGAGTCTCCTTGCTGGCCTTGCTATGAACCTGTTTCTGACGTCTCTTTTAGCGCACCGTTCGACCTCTTCGAGTCCAAGAAGAAGCGTAACAACATTAAGCTCTACGTCCGCCCCGTCTTCATTATGGACGACTGCGAGGATCTCATCCCCGAGTACCTTAACTTCGTCAAGGGTATCGTCGACTCTGAGGATCTCCCGCTCAACATCTCGCGTGAGACGCTCCAGCAGAACAAGATTCTCAAGGTCATCCGCAAGAACATCGTGAAGAAGTGCCTCGACCTCATCCAGGAGATCTCGGAGGACAAGGACAACATCAAGAAGTTCTACGAGGCGTTCGGCAAGAACCTCAAGCTTGGTATCCACGAGGATGCGCAGAACCGCAGCAAGCTCGCCGAGTTCCTCCGCTTCTACTCGACGAAGTCGACTGAGGAGCAGGTCTCGCTGAAAAAGGGTACGTGTTCAAGCGGCGGCCCTGTCCCGTTATTTGGTTGCTGACATCTTACCGCAGACTACATCACGCGGATGCCTGAGATTCAGAAGTCCATCTACTACCTCACTGGCGAGTCGCTCAATGCCGTCAAGGACTCTCCCTTCCTTGAGGCTCTCAAGAAGCAGGGCTTCGAGGTACTCCTGCTTGTTGACCCGATCGACGAGTACGCCGTCACTCAGCTCAAGGAGTTCGACGGTCACAAGCTCGTGTGCGTGTCGAAGGAGGGTCTGGAGCTCGAGGAGACCGAAGAGGAGAAGAAGGAGCGCGAGAGTGAGGCCTCGCAGTTCGAGGAGCTCTGCAAGGTCGTCAAGGATGCGCTCGGCGACAAGGTCGAGAAGGTCGTCATCTCGAACCGCGTCACCGACTCAACATGTGTGCTCGTCACCGGCCAGTTCGGCTGGTCCGCAAATATGGAGCGCATCATGAAGGCGCAGGCGCTTCGCGACTCGTCAATGTCATCGTACATGGCGTCGAAGAAGACGCTTAAGCTTAACCCGCACAACGCGATCATCAAGGTCCTTCGATGTTGATCGTCTTTTGCTGGCCCATCGCCAGGTCAGCGATGTCGACACTTCATGGCCGGTGGTGTCTTGAGGAGCTCGTCGTGTTCTGTCCCTTCAGGCAAGCAAAAAAAAAATGATGAAAAGTAATTATTAGTATATTCAAATAGTTTTTATGATTAATTTTTTTTTTGCTTACCTTGAGTGTGTGGCCGGTGGGACAGCCGTGCTCGTCGTCGATGGTGAAGACGAAACGACACGAACAACGACGACGCGTTGGTTGTGTTGCCTAATTTGGCCGATCGCCGCGTCTCAAACAAGCAATCAAAGCATTCCGATTCTTTCGGAAATCTCGAAAGTCTCAGCTGTTGGCCTCAAACAAATTCTACGGACGCGTTTAAAAATACAAAAAAAATGGAATAGTTTTATTATGTATGTATCTCTATCATAGCCAATAATTACGCGTCCAACGCGTTTTTCAATGGAGTCATAAATACAACAGTAATCTTGACATGCAGCACCAGGCCTCCAGAAGCATACACAAAAGTACAATATACCCTGAAAGGCCTGACACCTATTCTATCATGAAGTAAGTGATACATTGTGTATGTATGCAAGGTTTCAAGCCAATCAGACATGAACTGACTTCATAATAGAGAAGGAGGTGGTTTCATGAGATCTTCTGAATCTGAGTGTTTTGTATATCCTGTTCCCACTTTCTACTTTGATGGCACATAAAATATTAAGCATATCCAGAATGGATATGTCTATGTTTATGTAAATTTACAAGTTTCCAGCCTCAGTGGTTGGAGCTGGGTGAATTGCAAAACATCGAAAAGCATGGTTTTTAGAAGTTCAGAGAAAGCATATATTCATGTTTTTAGTTGGTTCACAGTATGAGAAGCTCAACAAAATTAGTTATTTGTATTTAAGTATGCTCCAAGAAAGATATCCAGTCCTTAGTTTTGTGGGTGAGGGAAAAGTTCGGAATTGGGAGTGAAATGAGAAGTGATACAGTTCATGTTTTGTGAAACCTGACAGAAATCCAAGAAACACAGAGCAGTTTTGCATGTATTTCCTCTCCCCCTTCAGAACTTTCCTCTAACTCTGAGATCTAGCACCTGATTACATTCATTATAGTCATTAAAAGTATTAATATTTATTTTATAGAGCTTCCTGAGGTTTGGAATAAAGCAACAACATGAATATATGCTTTCTCTGAACTTCTAAAAACCATGCTTTTCGATGTTTTGCAATTCACCCAGCTCCAACCACTGAGGCTGGAAACTTGTAAATTTACATAAACATAGACATATCCATTCTGGATATGCTTAATATTTTATGTGCCATCAAAGTAGAAAGTGGGAACAGGATATACAAAACACTCAGATTCAGAAGATCTCATGAAACCACCTCCTTCTCTATTATGAAGTCAGTTCATGTCTGATTGGCTTGAAACCTTGCATACATACACAATGTATCACTTACTTCATGATAGAATAGGTGTCAGGCCTTTCAGGGTATATTGTACTTTTGTGTATGCTTCTGGAGGCCTGGTGCTGCATGTCAAGATTACTGTTGTATTTATGACTCCATTGAAAAACGCGTTGGACGCGTAATTATTGGCTATGATAGAGATACATACATAATAAAACTATTCCATATTTTTTTGTATTTTTAAACGCGTCCGTAGAATTTGTTTGAGGCCAACAGCTGAGACTTTCGAGATTTCCGAAAGAATCGGAATGCTTTGATTGCTTGTTTGAGACGCGGCGATCGGCCAAATTAGGCAACACAACCAACGCGTCGTCGTTGTTCGTGTCGTTTCGTCTTCACCATCGACGACGAGCACGGCTGTCCCACCGGCCACACACTCAAGGTAAGCAAAAAAAAAAAATCATAAAAACTATTTGAATATACTAATAATTACTTTTCATCATTTTTTTTTTGCTTGCCTGAAGGGACAGAACACGACGAGCTCCTCAAGACACCACCGGCCATGAAGTGTCGACATCGCTGACCTGGCGATGGGCCAGCAAAAGACGATCAACATCGAAGGACCTTGATGATCGCGTTGTGCGGGTTAAGCTTAAGCGTCTTCTTCGACGCCATGTACGATGACATTGACGAGTCGCGAAGCGCCTGCGCCTTCATGATGCGCTCCATATTTGCGGACCAGCCGAACTGGCCGGTGACGAGCACACATGTTGAGTCGGTGACGCGGTTCGAGATGACGACCTTCTCGACCTTGTCGCCGAGCGCATCCTTGACGACCTTGCAGAGCTCCTCGAACTGCGAGGCCTCACTCTCGCGCTCCTTCTTCTCCTCTTCGGTCTCCTCGAGCTCCAGACCCTCCTTCGACACGCACACGAGCTTGTGACCGTCGAACTCCTTGAGCTGAGTGACGGCGTACTCGTCGATCGGGTCAACAAGCAGGAGTACCTCGAAGCCCTGCTTCTTGAGAGCCTCAAGGAAGGGAGAGTCCTTGACGGCATTGAGCGACTCGCCAGTGAGGTAGTAGATGGACTTCTGAATCTCAGGCATCCGCGTGATGTAGTCTGCGGTAAGATGTCAGCAACCAAATAACGGGACAGGGCCGCCGCTTGAACACGTACCCTTTTTCAGCGAGACCTGCTCCTCAGTCGACTTCGTCGAGTAGAAGCGGAGGAACTCGGCGAGCTTGCTGCGGTTCTGCGCATCCTCGTGGATACCAAGCTTGAGGTTCTTGCCGAACGCCTCGTAGAACTTCTTGAAGTTGTCCTTGTCCTCCGAGATCTCCTGGATGAGGTCGAGGCACTTCTTCACGATGTTCTTGCGGATGACCTTGAGAATCTTGTTCTGCTGGAGCGTCTCACGCGAGATGTTGAGCGGGAGATCCTCAGAGTCGACGATACCCTTGACGAAGTTAAGGTACTCGGGGATGAGATCCTCGCAGTCGTCCATAATGAAGACGGGGCGGACGTAGAGCTTAATGTTGTTACGCTTCTTCTTGGACTCGAAGAGGTCGAACGGTGCGCTAAAAGAGACGTCAGAAACAGGTTCATAGCAAGGCCAGCAAGGAGACTCACCGCTTCGGAATGTAGAGAATAGCCTTGAATTTGAGCTGACCTTCTACCGAGAAGTGCTTCATAGCGAGGTGGTCGTTACCGCATTTTCCACGGCAAGATGTCCCAGGTGTCCCCAGCGACTTGCTCGGTGATGAGTTCAAGGGCCACGTCTTCCGCGTCTCTGGCGGAAACGACGAGCAGGACTTCCCGATGAAGCAGGGTGTACTCATTCCTAACTGCTCGCCTTCTCCTTTCTGCTGGTCACTCTTGCTACCATCTCTGCCGCACTGGTGAGAAAGTGCAAGCCGGCCCGTGGCTGCATCATCGGTCGCAACGTCGCTGTCCTCTCTCTCGTCATTGTCAGGCAGGGAGGGACTGGCGACATTCACCGAAACCGTCGAGCGGTTCAACTTCCCTCGCCCTGTTCACCTGGGACGCATTCCTCACCTCTTCCTTCTGCCCCCGCCAATGTTCCACACGCCTCAACATCGACGTCAGCCGTTTTCTCATCTGCCTTTCTCACTGCGCACTTCGGCGAACGCGACGCAACCGTTGTGTCCGAGAAGGATCTCGTTCCAATCAAAACATTCGTAGCGACCTCTTCTCACGCATCAACTCCACCTGTCCTTTGACGCTCACAGACGCTCGTCAACGCCCAGAGCCAGAGAGCCCGCCGCAGCGAATATGGCCACCGTCCACGCCCCGCGCCATCCCCACCCCCATCCGCATCAGCATTCGATATCATCATCGAGTGCCAGCTCGAACCACTCGCCCTTCCGGCGCGTGCACCGCGCGACGTACGCCCCGCCTCCACCTGCGAAATCGTCTTCTGCGTCCGCCGCTGCCGCAGCATCTACCTCGAGTTCTGTAAGCGTCCCCCCTCTTTCCCCCCGATCTCTGATACTTGAGTGATGATCGGCTGTTGATCAGTGTCTTGTTCTCTATCGCGTTTTTTTTCCTCCGACCGCGCCGAAAACGTTCGACAAAAAAACAGTCATCGGCAGTCCCGCGCGCACACCACTCGCACCACCCCGCGCCGGCAGCACCTCCACCGGCAGTCGCCACTTACTACGGGCACGAAGACACCAGCAAGCTCTGTGCGCGCTTCGTCAGCCATACCTTCAACTGCCCCGAGATCCTTCCTCCGTCGTCCTCCACCTCTTCCACATCGTCCTCGACCGCAGTCGTCTTGCGTGCCCCCCGCTACCGCAATGGCAGGATCAAGAGGGGCACCAGTGATACCGAATACGCTTGCGCACTTCGTCGCATACGCGCTGCATCGCACTCGCCTCACCGTTCACGCACGAGACGTAGCGTCCTGCAGTCGGCGCTCTGCTACATCGGGGCGGTGCGGGGGAAGGTGACGGGTCGAGCCGGAGTTGGATAAGAGGGAAGGCGAGGTGTCTCTCTCGTCAAAGGCGAATACCTCTTCGGACACGTCCAACCCCTGCGGTCTTCTGACAGAGCTGACGTCAATGGACCCCTCCAACAGATCGCGCGTGCCGACAGTCTACCAAATGGACGCTTCGCTTCCATCCACTCAGCAGATGCAGACTCAAAGGCAGTCTAACGACAAGCGTCGTAAGATCCTTGCAAAACTGCTCACACCGCTGTCACCTCTGTCATTGCCGCTTCTTCGCCCGCGGCGCACTTTCGTCGCCGCACTCACTCTCGTATCGAAATCATTACAGGATCGATGCTATTCGAATCGAACATGGGCGAATCTCTCCGGTCACATCACATGTGGTTGGACGCCGCGAACGCTCACTGGGCGATGCCCTAGGACCGCGTCTCTGGGTCGGCAAGAGTACTACGCCGCCGCAGGAAGAGCAGTCACGCGGCATGCAACACATGAAAAGCTAGGGTGCGAGCGCATTTGGATCGTCTCCGGTTTCTGCAGTGCACAACGCGATGCACTTCCCGAGTCCACCCTTGTCAGATGCAGGCGCAAGCCCGGAGTTTGGTCACGTGAGGACGAAGGCAGGTATGGCAAACAGGGCACTTAGATGTGCTGCGACGCTGCCAGATGATGCGGCCGTGCATCTATCCCAGAGCGTCACATCGACATCACCATCACCATGCAGAAGAACCAGGTCCAGACTGAGGAAGGCGCGCTACTTTCGCTCTAGCTGCGTCTCATTGAGCCGGCTTTCAAGTGGGAAGTGCTGCCTAACCTTATTGCGCACGACCCTTACTTCAGCGGCTGGAACCAGACGATCTTTGGCAATGCCTCTGATTGGAAGGCCATGGACCCTGTCCCGTATTTCATGGATGGCGCCAGTGGTATCCTTGATGCCTGCCGTCAAGTCAAAGAGTGCATAAGGCCTTTGCGTATGTCTACCGCATGACGAACGATTCATTGTGAGTTGACTGTACCTGGCTAGAGCTCCAGGTTTGGCTCATATAATTTGCATCCTTGTACATGCTGATATGTTATACTTGCAGAATGCTGCTGGCAATGGCTCGACCTCATGGGATCCCGCTGTTGACAGGTGGAGTCCTGCTCATTTTCTTGACACTGCTGAAATGTCCGCCGCTTTCGGTATTGCTTACAACTAGCTTTACGACATGTAGGCTGATGACAAGAAGGAGATGATCCGGTCCACTTTGAAACAGTATGATCTGTCCCTTGGCATTGCTGCTCTGGTGCAGGGCACGAATGGCTGGTGGTCAGATGCTGATATTAAGGGTAACTGGAACTGTGTTTGCAATGGCAGTCTCACTTTGGTATCTCTCACCATCCTTGGTGATGACATGACTGGAAACACGGTGCAGCTTCTTCCTCTTACTGTCGTGAATGCAAAGGAGAACTGCTTTGCTGTCTCAGATGATGGTTTGTGGGCGGAGACAGCAAACTAAAAAACTATTGGTACTTCGAAATGACTGGCTAGTCTGAGATGACCTCTTCGCTTGTGTCGGCAACTGGTTCGGAGTCCGGCATGCTCAGTAACAACCCAAACTTGAACCTCAGTGGTTTTTTGCACATGTACATTCAGGGTGCGACTTTGCTCTTCAACTACAGTGACCATGGCCCCAACAAGTACACTGCTACCATGGACTCACTCATTTTCCTGGCAGATCAGTTCAACTCCCCAAGCTATGCTCTACCAACATGATCAGTATGATGCTGCTGACCCTTGGAGCATGTTCTAGTATGATCATTGTAGCTCACCAACATGCAGTGCTCAGTGCACAGCAAACATTGCTTTCTTTTGCTCTCACATCAAACAACATTGTCATCTGACCTGCAGTGGCTTGCAGTGTGTTGATTGGTCTCCAGAGCAAGGCAGCTAAGATTCAGAGCCTAGAATAAAATGATTGAGAAATTCTCCATAGAATATTCAAGACTTCTATTCTAGACCTATTTGATTTTCATGACATAACAGTTTTTACTTCTCAAAAAAAGAAAAAAAAATCTTAGGCAGGAATTAAAAAAGATAATAAGTAGCTAGGCACACCCAACTGGGTATTCCCAAATAGTTGGGAGTGCCCAACTGGGTGTACCCAGATGGTTGGGAGTGCCCAACTGGGTGTACCCAGATGGTTGGGAGTGCCCAGATGGTTGGGAGTGCCCAGATGGTTGGGAGTGCCCAACTGGGCGTGCCCAAATAATTGGGAGTGCCCAACTGGGTGTGCCCAGATGGCTGGGAGTGCCCAACTGGGCGTGCCCAGATGGCTGGGAGTGCCCAACTGGGCATGCCCAGATGGCTGGGAGTGCCCAACTGGGTGTGCCCAAATAATTGGGAGTACCCAACTGGGCATACTCAATGTATCTGGGAATACCTAGCTAGACACTTTCAAATGTTTTAGGCACATCCAACTAGACACCTCTGAATCTTTGTATATACCTAAGACATCTAGGCTCTCTCAGTCAGGCTCTCCTTTTCATCTCAGTAGTGTCTAATCTTATTTCTCTTTGCAGTAATAAATTGATCCTATATAGAAGGCACCTAGATAGTGCCAACACTTGAGCCCACAAGACAGACAGGACAAAACAATATTTGTTGCTGTCAGAGAGACTGAGGCAACAAAGGCATCAGAAAGGGTTCAAATAGGAAGGATTATATAATATGAACTATACAGTACCAGTCTGAAAGGAATCTGTTGAGAATTACTCTCAGAATGTATAAATCTTTGATATATGTCTGCCAAAGGATCACTTGACTCAGTGCAAGTGCATATGAGCTTTGAATGAGTTCATATTAGCTTTGGATGGGTTAAGGAGTGAAGGGAATATGAAAAGAATATAAATAGAATATAATGTGCTATGCTTCAAATGTCCAGAGGCTATGCTGCCACCAAGTTTCAGACTCAGACTCAGTGCAGTCATGGTACGGCTGTATGGTGGCCTTCTGGAGTTTGTGCATCTTGGAATATCAGCAACTCAGTACCTCAGAGTCATGACATGATGTCCAGCCAGTTGATGTTAAGTCAGATGTGGTAAAAATACTCTGGTGGGCTTACAGTGTTAGGCGGGAGCCCGGGAGACGACTCGGACTGGGCAGGCCTCGGCTGACTGTCGCCTGGGACGTGCTATACTCGAGCGTAGACTTGGGACACGCTTACTCAGGCTAGGTCGTCACGGAGGTAAGAGGATTAATACAAGTCTAAACTAATACAAGGGGGACGAGTCTCACCTAGGTCGTCACGGAGGTAAGAGGAAAAGCAGAACAAGGAGTTCATGCGATTCCTGAGACCTTATATAGCGACGACCGTGAGACTATATTACCTAACATTACATAACGAGTGGGAATGGAACGAATGAAGGTAGTGTGGGAATGATTGTGTAAGATGGGTAAATATAATGAAAAGGACGAATATAATAAAGGAAATGGTAAAAGGGAAAATAAAGGAAAAGGTGAAAGTTCAGGTTCTAACATTACCCCCCCTTCAAGGTTGGGCGTCCCGACCAACCATGATCGCGGTCGTCAGGCTCGGTGTCGACGAAGAGCGGACGGAGTCGTTGACGAGGGATGTCAAGTTTCCGAGGTGCACCGGGATGTTTGAGGTAGAACTCAGCGATCGCCTCCTTCGCGTTCTCGCCGAAGTCCGTCTCAGGCTGCCAAGTAGGTTCATTGTAGCCGACCCACTTGACAAGGTACTGTAGTTTCCCTTGGTGCAGACGTGAGTCTAAGACTTCCTCGAGTTCGTATTCCTCCTCGTTGTCGACGATGTCTGGCGGCGGCGGCGGCGGTTGCTTCTGGCTTTCAAAGGACGGTTCGACGGCGGGTTTCAACAGGGCTTCGTTGAAGACAGGGTGGACCTTTTTCCATCGCTTCGGGAGTTTGAGCTTGTACGCGCTCGCTCCTACCTTGTCAACGATGTCAAAGGGGCCGTACCATTTGTCTGCGAGTTTCTTCGTCGGCGAGTCCGTACTGATGTTTCGCCCGTCAAGGAAGACTTTGTCTCCAGCCTTGTACTCCACCGAAGCTCCTGCTGTCCGGTCATGGTAGCGCTTCATGTCCTCTGCTGCCTTGACTAGATTGTCCTTAGCAACGCGATGAGTCTCCTTGATGTGCTTGGCGAATTCTTCCGCCGACATGTTGGCAGAGGAAGTTCGTACGGTGTCGAAGCTCATAGGGTGACGTCCGGTGTTTGCGTAGAAGGGTGACATCCTTGTCGCTGAATGTTCACGGTTGTTGTAGGCGAACTCTGCGAGGGGGAGCCAGTCCTTCCAGTCCGATTGCCGATGATCGACGAAGAGCCGGAGGTACTGTTCGAGCTCTTGATTGACGTGTTCCGTCTGACCGTCCGTTTGTGGGTGGTATGCCGTTGACGGGTTGCCTTCGATGTGTAGGAGTTTGTATAGCTCCTTCATCATCGACGCATCGAACTGTGTGCCTCGGTCGTGGATGATCTTCTTCGGTAGGCCATGGAGGCGGAAGACGTGGTCTCGGTATAACTGAGCCATGCCTTCCGCTGACAGTTTCGTCGTCGTCGGGATGGCATGCATCTGTTTCGAGAATCTGTCCACGAAGACGCAGATTGCATTGTGTCCCTTAGAGTCCGGGAGTTCTCCGATTAGGTCGACCGTGACGATCTCCCAGGGACCTTCAGGGATCGCGTTAGGATGAAGCGGTCTCGACCTCGACGTTCTTAAGGCTTTCGTCCGTTGGCAACGGTTGCATCCTCGGATGTATGTTCGGACATCGGAGAACATTGACACCCACCAGAAGTCTCGACGTACCAGTTCGACCGTCTTCGACGATCCAGGATGTCCTGCCAGGGTCGAGTCGTGGTACTCCCGCAATACCGCTTCCTTCATCGTCGACGGCACGTACACCTTGCCTTTCATCCGCCACAACCCGTCGACCTTCACCATATTCGTCGGCCTCTCCATCTCGTCTTGCGCTCTCTGTGCCTCACCCACTCGTTCCAACATTTCATCACGCGACGTCCTTACCACCCCACGGTTCAGCCATTTCTCCTTGATGAACACGACGCCGTCATTGTCATCCTTGCCCTGATCATAGCCCGCCTTGCGTGACAGCAAGTCGGCCTTGCCCATTGTCTTCCCCGACTTGTGTTCGAGGTGGAAGTCGAATTCCTCGAGTTCGGTTCGCCAGCGAGCTTGACGATAGCTCAGCTTCTGCGCTGACCTGAAATAGGTGAGGTTGGCGTGGTCGGACCAGATTTCAATTTTGTGGCGAGCGCCAAGGAGGTATTGCCGCCACTCCTTGAGCGCCGAAACGATCGCGAGCATCTCCTTGTCGTAGATCTCGTAGTTTCGTTCCGCCGGTTCAAGTGCCTCTGACCTGTAGGCGATCACCCTCCACTTCCCTTCCTGCTTCTGCAACAACACACCACCGAGCGCAAAGTTCGACGAGTCCGCTTCTACGCGGAAAGGGCCCTCGTCATTGGCGATGGCTAGGACTGGAGGTGAGCAGAGACGTCGTCTCAGCTCCTTGAATGCTTCCTGCTGTTCGGTCTCCCATACCCAGTCCTTCTTGCCCGTTAACGACGTCAACGGTCGGACCACCTTGCTGTAGTCCTTAATAAACCGTCTCAGCCAGTTTCCCATGCCGAGGAACTGTTGCAGCTCCTTGAGGTTCCGTGGGACTGGCCAGTTCGCAATCGCCTCCGTCTTTGCCGGGTCAGCCCTGATCTCTCCATTGCCGATGATGTGGCCGAGGTATTTGACGACCTTGGCGTCAAACTCGCACTTCTCCGGCTTCAGGTACAGGCCATTCTCTCGGAGGATCTGGAGTACGCGCCTCGACGTGTCGATATGCTCCTCAATGGTTTCCGAGAGGATCAGGATGTCGTCGAGGTATACGATGATCAAGTTCGCGTAGATTAGGTCCTTAAAGATGTGGTTGACAAAGGCCTGGAACGTGGCCGGCGCGTTGCAAAGGCCAAAAAACATGACCGTCGGTTCGAAGAGGCCCATGTTCGTGCGAAACGCTGCTTTCCATTCGTCACCCTCGCGGATCCGGATATTGTAGTACCCCCAGCGAAGGTCAAGCTTAGTGATGTATTTCGCTTTCTTGACCTTGTCGACGAGTTCGTCAATGAGAGGGAGGGGATACTTGTTCTTGATCGTACCGTCATTGAGCTTACGGTAATCCTGGATCGGGCGTAGCGATTTGTCGGCCTTCTTAATGAAGAAGAAGGGCGACGCCATGGGCGATATCGACCGTCGAATGCGACCCGACTTCAGGTTTTCATCAAGGAAGTCCTTGAGTGACTGCTGCTCAGTCGGCGTGAGCGGGTAGATCTTACAGTCGCTCGGTTTGAAGTCGGGCTTCAAGTCGATGACATGATCCCAGGGTCGGTGTTCCGGCAGCTTCTCGAAACCTTTTTCGCTGAAAACGTCGGCGTAGTCGTTGAGGTATGCGGGCCAGGACGTCTTGTCCATTCGCATCTCACTCACCCTCCTCATCTGCTCCACCACCTTCTTCACCTCGCCTAGGTCCTCCACCGGCTCCCTCTCGATCGCACATTCTTCTGGACAGCGGGTGAATTTGATCGAGCCCGTTTTCCAGTCGACCTCCGGATTGTGACGTCGAAGCCAGTCGTACCCCAGGAAGATGTTCGATGATGCTAGGGACGTTACTGCGAGGACGATCTTCTCCCGATGACGGCCGATCATGAGTTCGACGTCAACGTACTCCTCGATCAATCCGGCCTCATTGTGCGTGCCATCGGCGTTCAGCACCGCGAGGGGTCGAATGTAGCGTTTCGTTTCCAACCCGTACCTCTCGACGAACCTGACGTCGATGCAGGATCCCGTGCATCCCGAATCCACAAGGGCATGCGCATCTACCTCTCTCGCCTCACCAGCTATTTCATGCTCGACGGTCAGGAGAAGGTCCAGCTGGCGTCCGCCAGTTCCTCTCATGAACAGTTGTTCGTACTCTTCATTCTTGTTCACACCGGTGGAGACTTCGTAATCGGGAAAACCATCGACGTTGTTCGCATCTACGTATTGTACAAACGGTTGGTTATATTTTAGCGGATCCGGATTCGAAGTCTCTTGTTCTTCTCGGTCAGTCGCCCCGATGGCTACGCCTGACCATTCGCAAAACCCTGCGAGTCGACGACCTCTTCGTTATCGCCTTCTTCCTCCACATAGTCCTCCACCGTCGACCTCCAAGTGTCTACGACTTCCTCGAAGGCCGACTCCTTCATTGCTCCGAGCTCGTCGGCGAGGACACAACGTTCGCCTGGCGCCATCAGTTCCAGCATGCGCTGGATGATCGGTTTCGCCTGTGGGCACTTGTCTTTAAAGTGGCCCAGCCCACCACAGATCCAGCACGCACGTCGTCGTTGTGCCTCGTTCATCGAGACGTCCATCGGTTGACCAGCGCCTCCAAAGGTGACGCCGGTTGCATCGTGTCTGTCGACGTGAGGGGCCGCTACCTGACGGCGAGCTGGGGGCGCTTGTTGTGGTAGGCGAGGCGGGGGAAGAAAGGCGCGTCCTCGTTGGATAGCGCGAATCTGCTGTTCGCCGCGGTCTATTTCAATCGCCTTGTTCTTCCAATCCTCGTATTTCGTTGGGACTGGCGTCGACCTTAGCACTCCACGGACCACCTCAATGTTCATCGCCCGCTTGAGGCGATCGCAGATGACGCTGTCGTCTTTCAACTCGGCGCGCTTAATTATCACGTCGAACTTCTGGAAGAACTCGTCCGCGGTTAGGTCCTTCTGAACCTTATCTCGGAAATCCTTCAGCGCTTTCTCCTTGCGATTCGGGTCGTCGAATGAGGCATCGAGTCGTTCCTGGAATCTTTCCCAGCTGTCGGTGAAGGTGACGATCCCCGACGTTGTCGACTCCTCGACGTAGTTCTGCGCCCACGTTGCCGCATTACCACCCTTCAGGTAGGAGAGAGCTACATAAATCTTACTCTCTGACGTAGGGTATCGACTTGGATTTGCGGATACAAAAAGGAGGACTTCACGTCTGAAGTCGAGGTAATCGTCGCCACCAGTGAATTCTCGTGGCCGGGCGACATCTATGTTGGGGGTCGGGGGGTTAGCGGCCGCGACCGGTGCTGGGGCGTTGTTCGCCTGATGGGCGAAGGCATTCGCAACGATGGCCGCGATCTGCGCCATTTGCTGTTGGCTGAAACCTTCTGCTGACATCGCGGGTTCGGGTGCGGGTGTCGAAGGTTCTGGAGGAGTCGGCGGTGAGGGGTCTCTGTTGGTTTCGCGGTAAGGACCTGGGGTCGGTGGTAGGTTGACCGTAGACGTTGACGGTGCAGGTGACGACGGAGTGGCTGGGGGCCACCTTGCTCTCCTCCCTCGTTCGTCTGATGAATACCAGCTGCGCCGGATTTCACTCCACCAGATGTCGTGAGCGACGCCGCTATTATTGGTCGCGACGTAGCCTGGTCGGTCTGGATCCCAACGGGCTGAAGCAGGAAGGGCCCGTTGCTGTTCGTCGGTGAGATCTATCTTGACGTTGGCGGAGGGACAGGGATCGGTTGCGCGTTTGATCCAGGGTTACGCCAACGTTGAGCGGGTTCATCAGCGAAGTTGATGACGAGGCGGTAGGATCCGAGTGAGATTACAAACGAGATTGTCGTCGAAGTTTGGACTCGTCTTGTTACCCACGTCCACGTTAGGTGCGTGCTCCACCAGAGGCTAATTCGTAGAGCCAGGGTCGGGAAATGTCGGTTGATATATTTACGTAATACACGAACGTCCGAAAACGTCCGGGCAGGGTTGAGGGTTGTCGTTTAGGGGGTTTACACGTCAAGTCCGTCGAGGGGAGCGCTCCTCTAGACCGAGTGAAGGCGAGTCGACAGCGACGACTTACGCTGGGGATGAGCCTGGGTGAGGTTCTGCTTTTATGTTAGGCGGGAGCCCGGGAGACGACTCGGACTGGGCAGGCCTCGGCTGACTGTCGCCTGGGACGTGCTATACTCGAGCGTAGACTCGGGACACGCTTACTCAGGCTAGGTCGTCACGGAGGTAAGAGGATTAATACAAGTCTAAACTAATACAAGGGGGACGAGTCTCACCTAGGTCGTCACGGAGGTAAGAGGAAAAGCAGAACAAGGAGTTCATGCGATTCCTGAGACCTTATATAGCGACGACCGTGAGACTATATTACCTAACATTACATAACGAGTGGGAATGGAACGAATGAAGGTAGTGTGGGAATGATTGTGTAAGATGGGTAAATATAATGAAAAGGACGAATATAATAAAGGAAATGGTAAAAGGGAAAATAAAGGAAAAGGTGAAAGTTCAGGTTCTAACATACAGAAGCTGCTCAATTTGAGAATGAATGTAGAGCTCAAGAATCAACCATGAGGTTCTAGCTTGATTGTTATGACCTAAGGGAGAAGAAACTTGTAGCAATAGAATTGAGATTTGAACTTTGAAGTAGAATGAAGCCCCAAATTAAATAAATAAAATTTGAGCTTGATTGAGGTCAAGATACATTCAAAACTGAGCTCAAAGCTTAATCAAACAACTTGCTATTTGCACTTGACAATGAGTAGTCTGCAATAGCAAGCTCAGATGTCAATATAATTGACTTTCATTCTTTATAATGTCTACAAGCTATATACAGAACTTAAAATAGCAGATGCACATTCAGCATGCAACCTATATTTATATATGCACCTATGAAGCCATTAGAAGTATACAGCTGAAGAAGAAAATAAAAAAATAAAAGGGGAGGGAGGGATGATTTTCTGGGTGTGCCCCAAAGTCCCCCAGACAGTCAGTGACAGTGACATATCTGGGTACACCCAGGGCATGCCCACCTGGGTACACCCAAAAAATTGGGCATGCCCATATGGGCACACCCAGAAAATTGGGCATGCCCACTAGGAACATTGGGGAGGCCCAGTTTAGAGTGCCCTAGGAGCTGGGTAGGCCCAATTTTCCCACAGTAATAACAATTGGGTATACCCAGCTCACACCCACTGGGCGCACCCAGGAAATTGGGTACGCCCAAACCTGACCCCTAATAGGCTAATTATCTGTGTGTAAGAATTAGCCTAATAGGTCTACTTTTAGGGGTAGCCTGAAGTGGAATTTTATAGATAGATTTAGGGGAGCCATAATTTTTGAATCTCAGTGGAAATGGGTGAGAGAACAGACCAGCTGCACTTGTTTGATCTCCACCCACCTACACAGTCAATTTATTGCTCCCTATTTTACTTATTTCTTCTCCTGAGAACCATGCCTTTTTTTTGAGTACTTAATGAGCAGGTTCTGTGCAGAATTCACAGAGAAAATAGGCATTCATTCTAATTTTTTGACGCTTTGGCTCTGACATGGCTCACTTCACATGACATGCACATGTCACAGGACTTATGAAAATGGCTGTAGATGATGCAAAATGGTCAACTTTTGGTTGAGATATGAAAATGTTTGTGTTTTGAGGCTCTTGTGGCATGAAAATCAGTGAAATCACGTGTGACAATACTTCTGAAAAGGGCAGTAAATTTCTAATTAGATCTAATTTTTTAATAATTTTTTCCGATTTTGTTTGATAGCAAAGTAAGCAATCTATTCATGCATCATCAGGAAAGCTCAAATTAGTTGATGTAATGTGGCAATTTATGCACCAATAGTCATGGGGAAGATGGCATATTAATTTTCTAATTATATTTAATTTTTTAATGATTTTTCCAATTTTGTTCAAGTGAGAAATGGGTTGTTTGAGCTCAAAGTGTTATGTGTATGCTGCCACTTTGAGTGATCTGCAGAGTTGCCACTTTGGGGGGGTACTGTGAAAAGCGGCAGGGAGAAGGCTGACTAATAGTGACAAATTTTAGTCAGAATTAGTCAGTTTTAGTCAGTTTTAGTCAGTTTTAGTCAGAATTTGTCAGAATTTGTCAGAATTTGTCAGAACTTGTCAGAATTTGACAGAATTTGACAGAATTTGACAGAATTTGTCATTTCTGATGGTGGCTGTGGGTTAGTAATATTTGCACTGCTCTGCACTACACACTCTACAACGGAACCTAATTTAACAGAAGCGTAATATGGCTAGCACAGAACTAAAGCTAGCGAGGGAAATTAGAAAGGGAGAGAGAGCTACTAACAGGCTGTAAAGAATAGTTGTGACGGCGTGGACGGCCAGGAGGTTTAAGTGGTGGGAGGGGGGGAGGTAAAGTAGAAATGTCAGTCTGTCTGATAGGTGAAGAGTGACGTAAAATAATTGGTGAAAGGGGGGTGGAGTGGGAGCTTGAGGGGCATGAGAGGAGATGCTACGTGTACGAGTAATCATGGAGAGACAAGTGGGAGGGACTGGGGGTGGTGACAGAGGAAATTGTGGGACATGGTGTGTATGTGAAGATGGGGCCAAAGGGCCTGGGGACGCCAGGCGAGGGTGTGAACAGAATTGAGTTGCTTCCGGCCCATAAACACGGGGCGCAGTTGGAGGATGCAAAGCCCGTTGGCATTGAAGCCATTGGGCTGAAACGATCAGTTGACCAAGGCGAGGCCACTGAGATTGTGGGGTGAGGAAAGATATGGATGGTGGCATCGTTAGACGAGGTGGTGGAGAGAGTAAAAGTGACGATGGCGGTGGCAGAGGCGAGGGGCCTGCTGGGGCCAGTGATGAGTCCATGATGAATTCCACTGACATAGGGGAGGAGGCAGTGGATGAGTTGGGAAGAGACTTTTGCCGTTGATAGGCAAGGATACATTGTTGATATTCGATGATTTTAGTGACGTGTTCAAGAGCTTGTATAAATCGGCGATTATGGGAGGTGCGCTTGGAACAGCACTTGCGATGTCACTGTTGACGGACAGGAGGGACAATGCAAAGACATAGGGATGGGGGGCGACACAGGGGTGTCACCACAGATGCACGAAGCTGTACGATCACTGTCAAGATGCGATCAAGTATGAGGTTGAAGCGGAGGATGGTTCGACTAGGAGACATTGGGAGGATCGGATGAACCGATGGACGAGCACACGAAACATGTTGTAGAGTGTAGGGTGAGGATCTCACTTTCCCACGATGGGATGATGGGAGTAAGAGATCAAGTGGCTGTGGGCAAAAGGGCCTTCGTCAGTTCAATATTAAGATTAAGATGCCCATGTAAAAAAGCCTCACAGGCTGTTCCTTGGGTGTAGTACGTTTGATGGCAAGCACAGCACTGATGCAATGCTGGAAGTCGCAAAAATGAGTTCTGCAGTCAGATAATATGGTGATTGGAACAGAAAAGATCCAAGCCCCAGAATATTACCAGCATAATATACTGTGTCATGTACAAACAAAGCTGAGTGCCGGAATAAATAAGATTTTTGGGATCACGGGCCGGACTTTACGGAACAGTAAGCCACGTGCTTCACCAAAGTGATTGCATAATCCAGAGAAGCCAGATTCAACCCTTGACCTCTGCTTTTTGCATTTGTTCTATAAATATCAAACTGATAGATATCTGACTCACAACGCTCTGACTGCAATCATGATGTTCAGCCCTGGGCGTGGGACAGTAGAGAGAGGCATGCGTCGGTGTGCATGTAGCGGGAGTAGTCGTGAATTTGAAGATTCTCTCACTTTGTCCGCCACCACCCCCATATCGCCACTTCGTATTTCATGAGGCATTCTTTTACCAACCCATCCACCAGTTCCTTTACTCATTTCTGTGCCCACTTGTTCGCTATTAGATTTAGCTCTACTCAGTTCACTCTCAATTGCTCTCATTGTATCGCCCCCCTGTTGAGCTCCAATGACTTCTTTCTTGTAGGAATCTCTTCGAGCGATATGATGAGGAGCGGATCTGCCTCAGGTGGCTCCGGCTCCTACTTCCTTTCCTTCTTTCCTTCTTTCCCCTTTCCCTCTCTGGTATCTCTCCCTCTATATTGCATTACACTATAGGATTGCAGGATATACCGACGTACTGCCCAGCTTGTAGCACGTCTTCGAATTGGCGACTCGAGTCTCGAAGACGCAGACTGACTCATGCTCCTGACTGCTTCTGACTCACTGTGACTCACTTCCGTAAATGTCTTAATTGATTACTATGAATTTCCTGCTCTGTATATAAGGAGCCCCTCTGGGGCACTCAAGCTACAGCTCTTACCCCTCTTTCAAGCGCTACCCTTTAGCACACTCTGAATCTGGTAAGCCTATTCTCCTTAATGCTCTTTGTCGCCGTCCCACACTCATGGACCCTTGCTATCGACTCATACAGGCACAGTGTAGCTCCAAGGAGCCAAAATGGACTGGGAAACTGACCATTTCTACTTGGATGATTCCGACTCCCCCCCTGACCTATGATGAACGTCATGCTCTTGAACCCCGGGGCAGAAACAGGCAATCTCTCGCTGGCCCCGTCTCCATCGAACTTGCCATGGAAATGGTCAGAGCTTGAACGCACTGCTTGTTAATCTGGAGCGCTTGCTATGGTGGTGGACCTTGTCTTTCCGAGGACGGTCTTAGGCTTAAGAGAAATCTAGTGGAAGAGGGGTTCAATTCGAGCACCGACGTCATTCTGATGGAAGTCCTCTGGAGGCTAGGACCTGGCAAAGCTACGGGGAAGTTCTCTGCATTCGGATTGGGGTTGTTAGAGAGGAAATACAAGACTTACACTAGTCAGTTTTTCCTATCTTTCTCAATACTTCATACTGACTTCTTGCTTGTTTCTTCACATTACGATTGACTGAATGACACTCAGTCTGCCATGAGTATGATGGGCTGGAAGACATGGACCCTGATCTGGACAGATTCGTCAAGGATGAGGTCGAAAAGCGCCTCATTAGGAACGGAGCGATCACAAAGGAGGAGTATATTGAATTATTGGAGGAAGCTGGGAGAATACAAATCATCTTTGTTGAGGTATGATGAGGCGAGGAAGTTTTTATATAGACATTAGTATTATGAGCTGGCGAGAATCCTGTAGCCTGTAACTGAGATGTTGCTTCCTGCTCATCTTTCACAAATGAAATCAGTCTCACTGCTTTTTTTTTGACCAGTGAGTGGTGTGTTTCCAAATACACAGCTCCCGAGTACTTGCCGACTCAGTAAGCCTCAAAAGCTTTAGAAAAAAGAAAAAAAAGTTGCAGGTACCTTAAGAAGACGAGCCAGTGAGGTAAAGTATTGAAAAGACAAAAGACTCACCACTTTCACGTTGGCTCTGAGCTTTTCTCTTTAAATTGAATGCTCCCTCTGATACGTGCATCCGTAGTCCTCGATGCATCCATACCGCACTTCGTTGTCGAGACGAAAACTGGCTGTACTCTAGCATTAGGCAATGAAAACAGCACCATTATACCAATCGTCTATGCGACACTGAACGTGAGAACAAGTAAGGCTTTCGGAGGCTCTATCTCACTCTTGAGACGAATACGGGAGCACAGCGTGAGATTGGGGATAAACACGATGCATGGGAAGGGAGGAAAGCAACAATGACACAAGAGTCAAGAGAAAGTGACAACAAGAGAGGAAAAGACGATGGACGAAGCAAGAGTAGGTTGTGTTATTGCTGCTTACAGTCCTCCTTCCTCAGGCCTTCTTTTTTATACCGCCTCTTGTCCACGTGCCCTTTGCCAGAGTCAGCCAGCTGCTCCTCCTCGTCATCATCGTGCTTGAAGTCGCTGCTTTCCAGCGCAGCGCGTTAGCATTGTATCCGGGTGCGCCACTCGTGGAATAGTCAACTACGTGCAGGACAGTGGGGTCGCATATGTTCTCGCTGATCTGGAGGGTGAGTTAGTTATAAGAGAGGCGTGGTGGGAGGTCAGAGGAGCGTATACGTGATAGCTGAGTTGAAGTCACAATACAAGCACCTCTTACACCTCACAAGTATTTTCGTCCCGCTCGTCTTCATGGTTCTCTTTAAATGCAGGAAGGTAAGGAATATCAGTGGCATGCGCCTTGTGCACAAGTCACACGAGGGTGGCATCTGGAGATGCAATAAGAACTGAGATGAACTCGGTTGAGACAAATATACATACTTTTATTGCGTTGCTTCTTAACCAAACTCCTACGTGGGGTCCTTCTCATCCTTCCAGTGAATTGCCATCCCGGAGGCACAATCAAAGATGAAGTCTGCCCAGTGATCGAGCTCGGGCTCGTATAGGTTCATATTCTCGAAAGTTTTGTCCTCGAAGTACTCCTTTGGCGGGAAGAGGTGACTCGGACCGAGCTTGAAGCTAAGCTGGTCGTTTCTCGTCGAAATATGTGAGCTGAATATCGGTGAGGCATTTGAGCTCACCGGCATCGCGCTTAGTGAAGAGGTCAGATATGCCGATGTGTTTGCAAAGCAAGTTGAGACAGAGTTTGGGAATCAGGGTGCTTGCAACATCTTCTGGGAGCCACGTATTCTTGGATTCATGGCCTCTTTGGCCTCCTTCGCAGCTTGTGCCTTGCTGGCAACAATCTCACCAGCGGTAGAGGGCGCAATGCTTGAGATCCTCATGACCCGTCCCGTGGCACAGCCCATATACTGCAAAACACAGATTGGTGAGATAAGGCCGTGATTCGTATGGTCAAAGGCTTTGTATGTGGACGCACATTTTTCTAAAGCCAAGACTTCCCATTTGGAAATTTTCTCTAGTTCCACGTAGACGTCTTTGGCCTCAAAGCATGTATTCCTTCGAGAATTGTCCTCGTTTCAATGGCCAGTGACACGAGTGGGCCTTCATCATCTTAAGACATCCTCATCGAGCCTGTCAATTTGATTCCAGCAGGGTCTTGGAGATGATCAGTTGTGGAAGACATAAAGGATCACGGTTGTTGAAGAGCAGTGTGCTTTGCAGTTTTGGTGCCACTCGGTTAGACTACACTGATTTAGATGTGGTTGGAGAGTGTGTGTCTTGTCACTGTCCATGTTGAGCTGGAAATTTGCAGGGCCACGTGAGCAACTTCCGCGTCTTGCTATCCCTCCCTTCTCGGCCTCCCGGTGTTAAATGCAGAAATGTGTTTAACTCAGAATACAGACGCAGACGCACTTCCACATACTACCTGGGGCTCGGTAACAGAAGACTTGAAAAAAATTGAAACGCACGCGTCTTCATCAACGGCTTCAAGTCATCCATACATGCAAACGATGACGCATTCGCTCGTGCTGTACGCAACCCAGTGCGGGTCCTTCATCACTCACAGGGTAAGTGAGGCTGAAGGTATAAAGCACTGGATTGTAGTATTACACTGCATTAGGTTGGAAGGCCAATTGCATATCTATTTCCGTCTCAGAATCAAGGGCAGAGCACAGGACATCTGCAACTCGACACCGCAGCGAGCTGTGTCAGAGCCACCAGTGTCCATTAAGTTTACGTCCTTCCCTTCTCATTAATTTGCGCACAACCTGTGTGAGGCCGTCCTTCCCTTGACGTGTTTCGACTGAGCTTCTTTGTATGCAATGTGGATGGAGCGGTGTATTGCTGAATCTTAGCGCCGCACCGCCTTTCTCTGGTAAAATCTCCTTCGATATTATCCACTCCTCACTATTCCATCTCTGATGCATATGCCTAGGTCTAGACTGCAGAGAGTCCTTGAGCCTGAAGTTCTGTAGTGTAACCAGAGACTGATTTAGCCGAACAACATCTTGAAACTATTTCCAACTTAGACCTCCTGGCAGCCTAAGATTTCATTAATGATACGTGTGGGATAAGCGCCCATGGAAGCCAGATATGTCCGGTAGCAGTACTAGTTCCTCGGACCCCATAACATCTTAAAGTCATACAAGTACCGTCTGCAAGTACTGACCCTCTCTTCCCCATAGTTCCACCATGACCTTCTTGCTTCCAGTGAAAGAGGCCTCCCGTAAGTATACAGAGCTCATCAAGTGGGCCTCATCCAAGTGGGCCAACTGGGATCCTCCAAATTTGATCAAGGTCAGCTTTCAGTGTCTCCCCTGCGCTCTGAGTCACCCAATGTACTCTATTTCTTCTCATTCACTTCAGGCAGGAGACTATGGTGAAGTCAATGCCAGTACTGGCCAGTTCGAGAGGGAGGGAAATATTTATCAGGATTCATCAATCGCCACTCTAGCAGGGCAATATCCAACAGTTACAGCACCAACCATTGAGAATTATTTTGCGAGCTCGGTGTATGCAAGAAGCCATGAGTTCGTGGCCAACCCTAATACGTGAGTATTCATCGCTCCGACTTCCTAGATTGAGCTCATCTGGGTCATTAGAAACGTCGCTGGACTTGCAAATGCGTCCATCAAAGTCCAGTGGCAGTTTAGTCACAAATGTGGTGCTATTCTCATGATGCATAAAGTCCAAATCACCAAGGTCCCGAATGAGTTCCTCAAAGCTTCTGTCAGGTGCAAGTCATTGAAAGGGAAAGCGCTCGTCGTGGAAGTTCACTCCTGTCCCGCCTACGTCATGTATCTCTCTAACAAAAGTAACTGTTCATTCCTTCCACTAGAACCTACCTTCTAGTCACCGCTGATCCAACATAACAGGCAATGAAACCGTCAAGGTCACCCTGCAGGCAGCTGTCCCTGTCATTGCAGCTCCTGGCCTCTCGGTCGGTGCTGAACTTGGTATGAGCTGGTGGGCAGACGGTTTCTCCGGCCATTTTCAGGAGGCATGCAGCCCTACGGAGAGCTTTACGCCTCTATACCAGATTAAATCAATTTGCAAGCCAGGGCTTGTGCGACGCCAAAGTACTGATCCCGATGGTCAGGAAGGTGAATTGTGCGTAATCAGTTTTGATGTTCTATGTGCATGTATTTGACGAGAGAACAAAAAGCTGGGCTGACATGGATGTGCCATGGGGATATCTGAATGAAGATGGAGAAGAAGAGATTGTTACTTTTTCAGTATGTTTGATCTTCTTGTGATCTGGTGACTGACAATACTGATGGCGTCTTTCTAGGACGACTCTGATTGAACATAACGTAGTTTTAGTACATTTGGTGAAGATTCTGTCGCACATCTTTCCCGGCTGTGGACTCATTTTGAACTGTACTTTTATAAGCAAATGTCTGTATTTCTCGAATGGGGGCATTGAAACATGATCATAGATTTTATTAGATGCCAGACACAAGTGCGAAATAAGAACATCGTTATCGGAACAAGGTTTAACTACATTTGTCGCTCAATGCTTAACACCTATTCTCAAATGTGCTCGGCCACTACCACAAATGAAGTTCACCACTAACCAGAATACCACATAGAAGGGTTATTATGGCCAACAAACTCTAAGGTTTCGAGCAAAGAAACTAAAGATGTACTCGCTACTAATACGGAGACTTGACGTGGCACTCGCAAGCCACGTTGTCCCTCCTCTCGACTTGTCGAGCCTCCCAAGTCGCCCAAGAGGCTTCTGGGAGAACTATTTGTCAAAGTGAGATGAGAAACGCTGTGGACAGGCCTCGCAAATCAACTGCTTCGAGTTTCGAAATTTAAACAGGAAGGAATTTTTCCTTCAGCACTTGCTAATGAGAGAGAGGAGGATATGAGAAGGGAGGGGGAGCTGAATGGGACATATGCTGCACAAATGTACCCCGGTAAGGGTATATTGATGTGGATCTTCTGCGGGCCATGCTCCTCCCCATGTGGGTGACGGCGGACTTGCTGCTACTGTACACAACCTGAGTCGGACCTACGCATCGCACAAGGTTAGTAGCACTGGGAAACTCTGACAAGAGTATTGCACCCATCCGATTTGTGACACTCCCATTCATCAATTTGAAAGATCATCAGCTATCAAAGCTTGTGTTGGAATTGCCATGCTGTGGCCGAGTTTGATTGATTCACACAGCATTCCCAAATAGTCCTGGATCAATCATGAAAGAAATGCATCCCCAAACCTAGAATGAACGTAAGAAAAGAGGAATGAGAACATAAGGAGGAAAGGGCGCACAGAAAGAGGCCTACATCAGGAAAAACCTCCCGCTCAGAAACCCTTAGAAAGTTATTAGAATTGTAGAAAATTGTAGAATCTTTGGAATGTCCTGAGAATGCAGTCCGAATTTTAGAAAACTTGTAGAATTTCATGGAAAATTTTACAAGTTTTGGAATTGAACAGAATCGGCAGCTTGAAATTTAGAATATGGATAGAAAAATGACACACCTCATAGATTCTATGGAATTTTTTAGAATAAAAAACCGATTGTGGAATTCATTAGATTCTGCCATGGCTTGACACAGGTGCAGGTACTAGATTGGCTTCTTGGACCTATACTGGGACCCATGAACTATCTGCAGGTTACAGTGTTTTTCATAAGTCTTGAGACATGCATGTGTGAAGATCACAAAATTTGAGCATTTCAGCACCTCAAAAACTTGTAAAATCCATATCTCTGTCAATTCTTCACAGAATCAGTTCAAAAATGTTGCCAAATTTATTTCTCAACAGCTTCTAAATTTTTGAGCTTAGTAGACAGAAGGTGGAATATTGAGGCTGCAGTAGTGAGAATGGGTGTTTTTCTAGGAAAACTCCTTCCCTGATTTTTCTTGAGCTCAATTTTGAAGCTAATGACATGAAACTTGTTGGAGAATGGTCTATATATTATACTGTTGATGTTATCAGGGATGAACTAGAGTGAATGTCTCCTCTTGTCCTGTTTGACTGTTGTGCTGAAACTCTCAAACTCACCCAAATTTGCTTGACTCAGGCAGTTGTCAAAAAATGCCTGCATTGCTATAAGCCATCTATAATTTAATATACAATATATAGACCATTCTCCAACAAGTTTCATGTCATTAGCTTCAAAATTGAGCTCAAGAAAAATCAGGGAAGGAGTTTTTCTAGAAAAACACCTATTCTCACTACTGCAGCCTCAATATTCCACCTTCTGTCCTCTAAGCTCACATAAATTTTAGAAACCATTGAAACATGAATTTATCAACTTTTTTGAAGAGTTTTTGTGAAGAATTGAGTGAGATATGATGTATTTTGTATTTGGAGGCACTTCAGGTGACAAAAACTGCTAAGTCCAATCCTGGACGCATCGTCCACAGAAGAGGTGTGGGAACTTGATCACATGTATGTTGGTTTTGACGTGACTCGCCACATATTGCCTTCACATCTGCTGCCACTCCAATATGTCTGGTGCTGACGTCCTTACAGAATGTCTAAAAAAACCCTCAATCACATCCACCACAACCATCACACACGAAGTGGTAGCTTCGCCGGCCGCCTGGTGGGATGCACTCACTGCTGCAGGCAACATGCCATCCAACTTCCAACTTTCAACTTGCTCATCTTCAAGCCAAAGACCATAAAGCTGGAACTTCTCTGCACTGAACAAACTGTCAAGTGAAGAGCGCTTCATGCGCTCGATGTCAATGAGTGGTGGGCACGGTGGCCTTCCATTCGCAGGTGGGTGTCCATCGCCTATGGTTCGCTCTTCCAGTCAGGTGGCGCGGGCGCTGTGGGCAACAAGCATACGCATAGGAAATGTGGCGGTTCAACACACAACGAGTCGGTCCATATCAGCACTTCTGTCAATCAGTTCAAAGTGAACACTACTTCCTCCTTCAAACACGTCGCAAACACGTCGCGCCGCTCGAGCAGTCTGCGAACTGCTGGGCCACTGGCAGCACGTCCAGGTGTGGGGCCTCAATTGACACAGACTCACCTGAGATTGTGGACAAGAAAATCCATTTGCTGCTCAACAAGCCCACTATGGAGAAGTTGGAGTCCATCTCAAACCAGATCATTGCGTGGGCAAACAAGAGTGAGAGTGAGAAGGATGGGCGTACGCTTATTCAGCTCATTCAGCTTGTGTTCGAGAAGGCAACGGATGAGGCGGCCTGGAGTGAGATGTATGCTCGCTTGTGCCATAAGATGATGGAGCAGATCAGTCCGAACGTGCAGGATGATGGTATCCGCAATGCTGAGGGCAAGCCGATTACAGGTGATCAACTTTTCCATAAGTACCTTCTGAATCGCTGTTAGGAAGACTTCGAGTGCGGCTGGACGCAGAAGGAGTCGATGGTGGCAGCGGCTCTCGTGAAGGCGACAGAGGATCAGGCTGTTAAGGATGCCAATGAAAAGGAAGAAAACAAGGAGGCTGGCGAGAGTGCGCTGTACTCGGACGAATACCACACTGCTCAGAAGGCCAAGCATCAAGGTCTCGGACTCGTCAAGTTCATCGGTGAGCTCTTCAATCTTCAGATGCTCATGGAGCGTATCATGTATGAGTGTATCAAGAAGCTGCTCAGCAACATCGACAATCCCGAGGAGGAAGAGATCGAAATTTTATGTAAACTACTGACAAGTGTTTGTCAGGCGCTCGATACCTCTAAGGCTCGCGGACACATGGATGTCTATTTCAGTCAGATGAAGGAGCTTGCGAAGAACAGCAACGTGTTGTGTTGTATGTGGTTCATGTTACAAGTGCGTACCTTCTGTTTCATAGCCTTTCGTTGAGCTGACTTTCTTGGACAGGATGTGATTGAATTGCAGGAAAGGAAACGGACTACCCACAACTTGGTCGCTGCTCTGTTGACAATCGCCCAGATCCATGAGGCTGTACGCACTCTTGCTTTGTTAGCAAATTTCACTTGTGCTTACCAATATACAGGCCGCGAAAGAGAAGGCACGACAGGAGCAACATAACTTGGCACAGTCGGCCATGTTTCGTGGTGGTTCACGCCGTGGTCATGATCGTGATGGAAATGCTCAAGTGGGTCCTGACGGATGGGCTGTCGCCTCTGGTCCTTCGAGGCCTGCAAACAAGGTGGGCGATCTGACGAACTTTGGCAGAATTCAGAATGGCAGTGGAACCATGAACTTCGGACCAGCTAGCGTCTTCACGAAGAAGGGAGACAGCAAGCGCAACAGTGCGAGCCTTTCAAGGACAAATTCAAACACGAACATGTTCCAGATGCTGCAGGCCACTGAGGCCGCTAATGAGGCTCCTACTACATCCTCGTCTCGTCCAAGTCGCCTGTCAAGCCGTACAACGAGCATCGACTTGACCCACAATGCACCTGTGGAACCTGCCCAGCCTGCTCAGCATCCCAGACTTAACCTGCTTCCGCGTTCGACCCTTACAGGAGAAGTCAGAGAATAGTCCCGCTGAGACTCATGATGGTGAGGAGGGCGAGGAGGACGAGATTCTCAAGAAGGACTCTGGGAAAATTGTCGATGTCGAAGGAGCAAGCGGAAAAGAAGATTGACCAAGACCGCAAGGAGTTCTTCGCTATCCGCGATATCGACGATGCGGAAGAGTATTTCTCTGCACTTCCCTCGGAGCATCAACATCTTCTCGTCGAGAAGCTTGTCATGTCTGCTATTGAGGTGAAGGAGGCTGGTGCCAAACTCGTTGCCGACCTGTTTGAGCGTGCACCGTATCAGCGCTGCTACCAGCCCGTTCAATGCGAATGTCGCTTCCTCATCGAAACTGATGCCAACACGTCCCCGAAGGTTATCACGGTGCTTGATGCATCACTCGCATCATCGACTTCCCCCTTCACCATACGTGCACTCGCCTCCAATTATACTGTCTTCCTCTCTGGAACCAACATTACTTCATACTTGCGCATTCTCGGAACCGGGGAGATCAAGCTTCACGAAGTAGACTTCGCAACATTCAAGACCAATGCTGCGGCACCTGCTCCGCCCACGTCTGTGATTGCCATTCAGGAAAAGGCAGCAAAAGAGGAAGGGAGAAACGACGGCGCCATGAAGGCTGCATTTGGCGTGAAGAAAGAGGTCGACTTTCCAGTATCGTATACGAACGTGTGCTGATTGTTCTGTAATCCCTCACTTAGTGCTGACAAGTATCATAGGTGCTGATCAAGGCCGATATGTTAGACTACTACAGCGTTAGTGGATGCTGCAGTCTGTATCACTGGCCGCACATCATCTGGGAAGCAGTACAAGGTATTTTGAAAAAACACGCATCTGCATCTCAGGTTCTTACTTGCCGACAGAACGGTTCAACACAAGAATCAAGGAGATGGGTGAGTGTAGGGCACTCACATCATCGACTTCCCTCTTCGCCATACATGCGCTCGCCTCTGATTTTACTGTCTTTCTCCCTGGCTTCATACTGGCATGCTCTCGAGACGGGGAGACCAAGCTTCACGAGGTAGATTTTGTGGAACTCAAGGCCGAGGCTGTGGTGCCTGCTGTGTGCACGTCTGCAATTGCCGCCCAGGAAAGGGCAATGAAAGAGGAAGGGAGAATTGATGGCATGGTGAAGATTGCTATTGGCATGAAGAAAGAGGTCGACTTTCCGGGTTGGTATACGAATGTGCATTGATTGTTCTGTAATCCCTCACTTTGTGCTGACAAGTATTATAGGCGCTGATTAAGGTCGATATGACATGCATCTTCAGAGGGAGCTCCGAGCTTGAGGAGCCTATAGCAATCCGTCCGACTACAGAAATGGCTATGTATCCCTACTACACCAAATGTATCAAGAGCTATCGTGATCTACCCCTCAAGCCCAACCAGTGGATCAGTGTTGCGTGCTGGGAGTCCAAGAGCCCCCAGCCGTTCCTCCATACGCGTGAGTCCCTATGACAGGAAGGCCACACTGCACATTTCACGAAGGAGCCGACACTGAAGTACAGGTAATTCTCAATTTACATTGTCGTGTGTACGAGGTGCTGCTTACCGTACTTGTCATCACAGGCATCAAGTCGGACAAGGAGAAGTTTGCCGGTGGTCTTTACATGACGACCGGCCGTGGCATCCAAGCTGCAACATCGCATTGCCTTGGCCAAGACTTCTCACGGCCAGAGACGTTCAACATCGTGGTCGAAAGCCTGGACAATCTGCAGGGTATGGGTCCGAATGGTGGTAAATTATTCTGTGGCAGAACTCGTGAGGCCTTAGCACGCGCATGGTCGGAATCATGGTCATGATTCGTGGCGACAACCAGGATCTTGTTCTCCCATCATGCATCGCTCACGTCCAAGCAATCGTTGTCCCCTGCGGTATCACCATGTGCTGTGAGGAGCTCACGAAGACGCTCAGGAAAGCGCGAAGGTGGATGTACGGAACGGTGACACTCCTGGCTACAAGTTCAACGACTGTGAACAGAAGGCGCAAAAATTCAATTATTCCTTATTTCTCGGTTTTCCTGTGGTCTTACAAATGGCTTTTTGTCCAGGTGTTCCACTTCACCTTGAACTCGGTCCGGTTGATATCCAGAAGAAGCAAACACTTTCTGTGTGACGTGATATGGGCTTGAAGGAGACTGCCGTACCTGCACTTCTCAAGACTATCCAACAGGAGATGTTCGAGCACGCGAAGGCAAGGTACATGTCTTGCCTGTGTGTCACGACAATGGGACGATGTCGTGCTGACATTGCTTCATACTTGCGTGCTCTCAAAACCGGCAAGACCAAGCTTCACAAGGTAGATTTTGTGGAACTCAAGACCAATGCTGCGGCGTGCCTTACATCGTCACATGTACAAAAGGAGCTGCTTGCCGTACCCGTCATCCCGGGCGTCAGGTCTGAGAAGAAGTTCGCCGGTGGTCTGTACATGATGACCGTGAAAGGCTTCATTCCGACGACCGGCCATGGCATCCTTTTAGTTTAGAATTTTGTTTAAATACACTCAATTGCCACAAGAATCTGCAAGAAAATGATTGAAAAGTTTGGAATGCCACCTAAAACTGGTAAGAAATGGTGTGAAATGCTATTAGAATTTATTGGAATACATAGAATCTGCTCATAAATCATACGATGCTTGGGATTCTGTTGGAATCGGAATCGGCCAGAATCCGTTGGAATTGCTTGAATATTCTACAGATTCTATATATTCTACGGTTTCTGACCGGGAGGTTTTTCCTGATGTAGTGGCTAGAAAAAGCTCATTCCCATTGAGCATGAGGATGGTGCCGACATAGTCCCCGAGAATGGTCTGCACGAGCATGACATGATCAGCTTTCCATGCTTAAGTGGATAGTTCGCTGTGGTGCTCTGTCTTCATCCCAAACTTTAGTTTCAAGGGTTGCGTTGTTGTTAGAGGATGTCCTGAATCCGTTAATATCGGAGAGCCTCAAGGCGATGAACAGTCGGTGCACAGAACCAGGTCAAACTAAAGGACTTCTGTGAAAGACAAAGAAGACGATGCACAGCAGTATTCCACCCAAACAGTAATACCCGGAATGAATATCATCCTTCCATCCGCAAGAACGTCCTCCCAGAGCCACCCCAACCCATCTTTCTGGTGCAAATGCTCCCGTACAGGTGTCATCAGGAAAAACCTCCCGGTCAGAAACCGTAGAATATATAGAATCTGTAGAATATTCAAGCAATTCCAACGGATTCTGGCCGATTCCGATTCCAACAGAATCCCAAGCATCGTATGATTTATGAGCAGATTCTATGTATTCCAATAAATTCTAATAGCATTTCACACCATTTCTTACCAGTTTTAGGTGGCATTCCAAACTTTTCAATCATTTTCTTGCAGATTCTTGTGGCAATTGAGTGTATTTAAACAAAATTCTAAACTAAAAGGATGCCATGGCCAGTCGTCGGAATGAAGCCTTTCACGGTCATCATGTACAGACCACCGGCGAACTTCTTCTCAGACCTGACGCCCGGGATGACGGGTACGGCAAGCAGCTCCTTTTGTACATGTGACGATGTAAGGCACGCCGCAGCATTGGTCTTGAGTTCCACAAAATCTACCTTGTGAAGCTTGGTCTTGCCGGTTTTGAGAGCACGCAAGTATGAAGCAATGTCAGCACGACATCGTCCCATTGTCGTGACACACAGGCAAGACATGTACCTTGCCTTCGCGTGCTCGAACATCTCCTGTTGGATAGTCTTGAGAAGTGCAGGTACGGCAGTCTCCTTCAAGCCCATATCACGTCACACAGAAAGTGTTTGCTTCTTCTGGATATCAACCGGACCGAGTTCAAGGTGAAGTGGAACACCTGGACAAAAAGCCATTTGTAAGACCACAGGAAAACCGAGAAATAAGGAATAATTGAATTTTTGCGCCTTCTGTTCACAGTCGTTGAACTTGTAGCCAGGAGTGTCACCGTTCCGTACATCCACCTTCGCGCTTTCCTGAGCGTCTTCGTGAGCTCCTCACAGCACATGGTGATACCGCAGGGGACAACGATTGCTTGGACGTGAGCGATGCATGATGGGAGAACAAGATCCTGGTTGTCGCCACGAATCATGACCATGATTCCGACCATGCGCGTGCTAAGGCCTCACGAGTTCTGCCACAGAATAATTTACCACCATTCGGACCCATACCCTGCAGATTGTCCAGGCTTTCGACCACGATGTTGAACGTCTCTGGCCATGAGAAGTCTTGGCCAAGGCAATGCGATGTTGCAGCTTGGATGCCACGGCCGGTCGTCATGTAAAGACCACCGGCAAACTTCTCCTTGTCCGACTTGATGCCTGTGATGACAAGTACGGTAAGCAGCACCTCGTACACACGACAATGTAAATTGAGAATTACCTGTACTTCAGTGTCGGCTCCTTCGTGAAATGTGCAGTGTGGCCTTCCTGTCATAGGGACTCACGCGTATGGAGGAACGGCTGGGGGCTCTTGGACTCCCAGCACGCAACACTGATCCACTGGTTGGGCTTGAGGGGTAGATCACGATAGCTCTTGATACATTTGGTGTAGTAGGGATACATAGCCATTTCTGTAGTCGGACGGATTGCTATAGGCTCCTCAAGCTCGGAGCTCCCTCTGAAGATGCATGTCATATCGACCTTAATCAGCGCCTATAATACTTGTCAGCACAAAGTGAGGGATTACAGAACAATCAATGCACATTCGTATACCAACCCGGAAAGTCGACCTCTTTCTTCATGCCAATAGCAATCTTCACCATGCCATCAATTCTCCCTTCCTCTTTCATTGCCCTTTCCTGGGCGGCAATTGCAGACGTGCACACAGCAGGCACCACAGCCTCGGCCTTGAGTTCCACAAAATCTACCTCGTGAAGCTTGGTCTCCCCGTCTCGAGAGCATGCCAGTATGAAGCCAGGGAGAAAGACAGTAAAATCAGAGGCGAGCGCATGTATGGCGAAGAGGGAAGTCGATGATGTGAGTGCCCTACACTCACCCATCTCCTTGATTCTTGTGTTGAACCGTTCTGTCGGCAAGTAAGAACCTGAGATGCAGATGCGTGTTTTTTCAAAATACCTTGTACTGCTTCCCAGATGATGTGCGGCCAGTGATACAGACTGCAGCATCCACTAACGCTGTAGTAGTCTAACATATTGTTAGGTGGGAGCCCGGGAGACAACTCGGACTGGGCAGGCCTCTGCTGACTGTCGTCTGGGACGTGCTATACTCGAGCAGGGACTCAGGACACGCTTTACTCAGGCTAGGTCATTGCGGAGGTAAGAGGATTAATACAAGTCTAAACTAATACAAGGGGGACGAGTCTCACCTAGGTCGTCGCAGAGGTAAGAGGAAAAGCAGAACAAGGAGTTCATGCGATTCCTGAGACCTTATATAGCGATGACCGTGAGACTATATTACCTAACATTACATAACGAGTGGGAATGGAACGAATGAAGGTCATGTGAAGGGAGTGTGGGAAGTGATTGGAAAGATGATTAAAGATAATAAGAAGGAGCGGTTAAAAGAAAAGGAAAAGGGAAAGGGGAAATAAAGAAAGGGTGAAAGTTCGAGTTCTGACATTACCCCCCTCTCAAGGTTGGACGTCCCAACCAACCAAGATCGCGGTCGTCTGGCTTGGTGTCGATGAAGCGTGGGTGAAGTCGTTGGTGAGGAATTTCGAGTTTTTGAGGGGCGCCGGGGTGTTTTCGATGGAATTCAGCGATCGCCTCCTTCGCGTTCTCGCCAAAGTCCATCTCTGGCTGCCACGTCGGTTCGTTGTAGCCAACCCACTTGACGAGGTATTGTAGCTTCCCTCGGTGCAGACGCGAGTCTATGACTTCCTCGATCTCATACTCTTCCTCATTGTCGACGATGTTAGGTGGCGGTGGTGGCTGTTGTTTCTGACTTTTGAAGGACGGTTCAATTGCGGGTTTCAGCAGGGCCTCATTGAAGACCGGGTGGACTTTTTTCCATCGCTTTGGGAGCTTGAGCTTGTATGCGCTGGCTCCTACCTTGTCGACGATTTCGAAGGGACCATACCACTTGTCCGCTAGCTTCTTCATCGGCGAGTCTGTGCTGATGTTTCGCCCATCGAGGAAAATCTTGTCTCCAGCCTTGTACTCCACCGAAGCCCCTGCTGTCCGGTCGTGGTAGCGCTTCATGTCCTCTGCCGCCTTGACCAGATTGTCCTTTGCTACACGATGAGTCTCCTTGATGTGCTTCGCGAATTCTTCCGCCGACATGTTGGCAGAGGAAGTTCGTACGGTGTCGAAGCTCTTAGGGTGACGTCCGGTGTTCGTGTAGAAGGGTGACATTTTCGTCGCCGAGTGTTCGCAGTTATTGTAAGTGAACTCTGCAAGAGGGAGCCAGTCTTTCCAGTCTGATTGCCGATGGTCAACGAAGAGTCGGAGATACTGTTCGAGCTCTTGGTTGACACGTTCCGTCTGACCATCCATTTGTGGGTGGTACGCGGTTGACGGGTTGCCTTCGATGTGCAGGAGTTTGTACAGCTCCTTCATCATCGACACATTGAACTGCGTGCCTCGGTCGTGGATGATCTTCTTCGGTAGGCCATGGAGATGGAAGACGTGGTCGCGGTATAACTGAGCCATACCTTCCGCTGACAATTTCATCGTTGTTGGGATCGCATGCATCTGCTTTGAGAACCTGTCCACAAAGACGCAGATCGCGTTGTGTCCCTTAGAGTCCAGGAGCTCTCCGATTAGGTCGACCGTGACGATTTCCCAAGGACCTTCAGGGACTGCGTTTGGATGAAGCGGCCTCGACCTGGACGTTCTTAAGGCTTTTGTCCGTTGACAGTGGTCGCATCCTCAGACGTACACTCAGACGTCGGAGAACATCGATGCCCACCAGAAATCGCGACAGACGAGCTCTACTGTCTTTGATGCTCCCAGATGACCGGCCAGTACCGAGTTGTGGCACTCTCGTAACATGGCCTCCTTCATCGTCAACGGAACGTATATCTTGCCTTTCATCCGCCACAACCCGTCGACTTCCGTCATGTTCGTCGGCCTTTCCGACTCGTCCTGCGCCCTCTGCGCTTCACCCATTCGTTCCACCATCTCGTCGTGCGATGTTCGCACTACCCCATGGTTCAGCCACTTGTCCTTGATGAACACGACACCGTCGTTGTCATCCTTGCCCTGATCATAGCCCACCATGCGTGACAGCAAGTCGGCCTTTCCCATCGTCTTCCCCGACTTGTGTTTGAGGTGGAAGTCGAATTCTTTGAGTTCAGTTTGCCAGCGAGCTTGACAATAGCTCAGCTTCTGTGCTGACCTGAAGTAGGTGAGGTTGGCATGGTCGGACCAGATTTCAATCTTGTGGCGAGCGCCAAGGAGGTACTGCCGCCACTCCTTGAGCGCTGAAACGATTGCGAGCATCTCCTTGTCGTAGATCTCGTAGTTTCGTTCCGCTGGTTTGAGTGCCTCTGATCTGTAGGCAATCACCCTCCACTTTCCTTCCTGCTTCTGCAACAACACGCCGCTGAGTGCAAAGTTTGACGAGTCCGCCTCCACGCGGAAAGGGCCTTCGTCATTGGCGATGGCTAGGACTGGAGGTGAGCAGAGACGTCGTCTCAGCTCCTCGAACGCTTCCTGCTGTTTGGTCTCCCATACCCAGTCCTTCTTGCCCGTTAACGACGTCAACGGTCGGACCACCTTGCTGTAGTCCTTAATAAACCGTCTCAGCCAGTTTCCCATGCCGAGGAACTGTTGCAGCTCCTTGAGGTTTCGTGGGACAGGCCAGTTCGCAATCGCGTCCGTCTTCGCCGGGTCAGCCCTGATCTCGCCGTTGCCAATGATGTGACCGAGGTACTTGACGACTTTGGCATCGAATTCGCACTTCTCCGGCTTCAGGTACAGGCCGTTTTCTCGGAGGATCTGGAGTATGCGCCTCAACGTGTCGATATGCTCTTCGATGGTTTCTGAGAGGATTAGGATGTCGTCGAGGTATACGATGATCAGGTTAGCATAGATCAGGTCCTTGAAGATGTGGTTGACAAAAGCCTGGAACGTGGCCGGCGCATTGCAAAGGCCAAAGAACATGACCGTTGGTTCGAAGAGGCCCATGTTTGTGCGAAACGCTGCTTTCCATTCGTCACCCTCGCGGATCCGGATATTGTAGTACCCCCAGCGAAGGTCAAGCTTAGTGATGTACTTCGCTTTCTTGACCTTGTCGACGAGTTCGTCGATGAGAGGGAGGGGATACTTGTTCTTGATCGTACCATCATTGAGCTTATGGTAATCCTGGATCGGGCGTAGCGATTTGTCGGCTTTCTTAATGAAGAAGAAAGGTGACACCATGGGTGATATCGATCGTCGGATGCGACCAGACTTCAAGTTTTCATCGAGGAAGTCCTTGAGTGACTGTTGCTCCGTTGGCGTGAGCGGGTAGATCTTACAGTCGCTCGGTTTGAAGTCGGGCTTCAAGTCGATGACATGATCCCAGGGTCGGTGTTCCGGCAGCTTCTCAAAGCCTTTTTCGCTGAAAACATCGGCGTAGTCGTTGAGGTATGCGGGCCAGGACACCTTGTCCATTCGCATCTCACTCACCCTCCTCATCTGTTCCACCACCTCCTTCACCTTGCCTAGGTCCTCCACCGGCTCCCTCTCGATCGCACATTCCTCTGGACAATGAGTGAATTCAATCGAACCCGTTTTCCAGTCGACCTCAGGGTTATGACGTCGAAGCCAGTCGTACCCCAGGAATATGTTTGATGATGCTAGGGACGTTACCGCAAGGACAATCCTCTCCTTGTGGTGGCCAATCATGAGCTCGACTTCGACGTATTCTTTGATCAACCCAGCCTCGTTGTGCATGCCGTTGGCGTTGAGCACTGCGAGGGGTCGGATGTAACACTTCGTCTCCAACCCATACCGTTCGATGAACCTCATGTCGATGCATGATCCTGTACACCCCGAGTCCACAAGGGCGTGCGCGTCCACCTCTCTCACTTTGCCCGCTACGCTTTGTCCGACGTTCAGGAGAAGGTCCAGCTGGCATCTGCCAGTTCCTCTCATGAACAGCTGCTCGTACTCCTCATTTTTATTCACATCGGTGGGGACTTCATAATTGGAAAAACCATCAACGTCGTTTGCATCTACGTATTGTACAGACAGTTGGTTATATTTTAGCGAATCCGGATTCGAAGTCCCTTGTTCTTCTCGGTCAGTCGCCCCGATGACTACACCTGACCCTTCGCAAAACCCTGCGAGTCGACGACCTCTTCGTCATTGTCTTCTTCCTCCACATAGTCCTCCACAGTCGACCTTCGAGTGTCTACGACTTCCTTGAATGCCGATTCCTTCATTGCGCCAAGCTCGTCGGCGAGGATACAACATTCGCCTGGCGCCATCAGTTCCAGCATGCGCTGGATGATCGGCTTCCCCTGCGGGCACTTGCTCTTAAAGTGGTCCAGCCCGCCGCAAATCCAGCACGCGCGTCGTCATTGCACCTCGTTCATCGAGACGTCCATTGGCTGACCAGCACCTCCAAAGGTGACACCAGTCGCATCGCACTTGTCGATGTGGGGGGCTGCGAACGGACAATGGATGGGCGGCGCCTGCTGTTGCTGCGGGCGCGTTGTCTTGCTGGAAGTGGGGATGATAATATTCTGGTGTGAAATGAATCCAATGGCACTTCCACTGAGTTGACCGGTCTATTTATCTAAACAGGTCCTTCCCAGGTGTTCAGTGAAGAGGGACAGAGATTGGTGTGATAGCTGTGTGTAGCTGTTGGAGATTGCAAGCTTGTCTTGCTGATGAATCTAGGCTGTGCTAGAGAGGGTACCAAACTAATTGGTAGTAGAGAATATAATAGAGTGACAGTTTTAACTGCTGAGTTCTCAACTGCTGAGTTCCTAACTGTAGTCTGACTAAGAACCCTGGTGGTTCTGTGCTTCTGAGATCTAGAGGGGAAAATGTATATTGATTTCTAGGGCAGCAAAACATGCCCTATTTATGCCCTTTGGCAGATACAAAGCTGTACTACACTACTAGAGACCTGATTCTACAAATGACTACATATGATGATACATGACACTCTCTGACTATCCCTTCTGACTCCTTGTGACTCATTTTGACTACTTCATCATGACTACATGGGATCACGGCTGACTGATCTATTGTGACAGTATATGACTCATTGCTGATCATCATCATGCTCTGATGTGATTGCCACTGATTAAGCCATTGTGACCATGTATGACTCATTGCTGATCATCATGAACACTGCTTCCTCCATTTGGAGAGGCCAGCCTAGACCTTGGTCTTCCATCCTTTCTGACTTCCTTTCCCACACTAAAATGGGTGAGGCTGTGCAACTTCCTGAAGCCATGACTACCGAATAAGATGTGTACCCTCTTTTCTTCTGCAACCGACTAATTGAATGCTTTTGATCGGGGACCTTGCTAGGCTTTATATCCGATATCTGAGTACTGTGATAGTCAAATATCTTTGTGAAAAGGTCATTGCCTGGTACGCAATTCCCTAAATGTCTTCCTCTATGATGTTGAGCTGTGCCAAAATACACTCCTACCTGCGCCTCTTGTTTAATCACTTGATGGCCTTTCTGAGACCTACCCAGTCTGATGGTTACTGCCAGATGGAGCCAATTAAGTAATGATTGTCTTTTCCTCTTTTGGGTTAGACCATCTGACTGCATATTATTTCAGTATCCTGGTTGAGACGACTATTCAGGTGGAGGTAGACTGGGCTCCTATGATCAATGTGGCTCGGCTTGTCCAGAGGCCTATTCGGTATGATAATAATAATTATTTCTGGTTAGAGTTTCACATGGCTAATGATTATTCAGGTGCGCTTGAGTGATCGTGCCTTGTGTGGGATTTGGGGGATATGTCCTTAGATGATTTGTTATGAGTATCATGTTACATGCTAGTTGATGAGCATAATGCAAGTGCATATGTGCAAGTTTTGGGTGTGTTCATGATACTGTGCTGTTTGGCTAGATCCTACTGTGTAGAGTTATCACTAGTTATTTCCAAACGTATTCCTGGCCTGACATCCGCCCCACACTTGAGATTACAACCGTCCCCGGTTGTGCGTATATTTCTGATCTTGGTTGTAGTTTACGTGAGTCCTTCTATTTGTCATAGGGCATGTGCCTGTGTGGTGCTTCCATATGAATCTTGGGTTCTGTAACTTTCTTTTATTTCCGCCGGGTCTAGCTTTCATGTGATAGTTACTAATGTGACTTTAGTCACTTAGTGATTTGTATCTATAGGCATATGCTGTGCGTGTCCTTGCCCGTTCTTGAGTGTCTCTCTCTGTGATGGCCTATCAGGCATCTTTCATCTCTTCTGCTGAGCCATCCCTACTCTACTTTCCCCAGGTAGCACCTGGTATTTCTTCGCCTTTCATTCTTGAATCCTCCAATGCATCTATCCTGAGCGCCATCAATGTCTCTGTTCCGGCGGCAAATATCGGTCCTGCATACTACACCAGGATACTTAATCACGAATTCTGCACCTTCCAATGGATTTTCGACTGCTTTCCACCTACTCTGGAGGATTTCATCATCTTTCTCTCCCTGCGATGGCAACTTCTGCCCTGTTTTTGCTGGTATGGAGCATTTGGACTCGGTCCAGTTGAGCATGCAGTCGTGTGTCCTGTTATAGTTTTGCAGAACCGTCTTGTGGTGTGTTGCCTAGCTCTTTCCTTTCTTCTTGTCTGATCTTGTCTTCTAGGAGCGTGCATGCTTTATGCACATGCAGGGTCGTGGGTTGGGACATCATGCGCGTCTTGGTAACCCTCGTACATCTTCATCAATGCCAGTGACCGCAGGCGAGATTGAAGTCCTCTATGGGCTGGCCTATGCAGAGACAAATCCTGGGTTGCGACAGATGCATTTGGAGAATCTGAGGCGTACCGAGATCATTTTGCAGGGTTATCGTGAGCAGTCTACTGGCGAAGGTTCAGGAGCTTCAGATTTCCCTCACCCTCATTAACTCCTTTTTCTGCTAATCCTCCTCATCACTATCTCCTTCACTTTCATAACTAGACTGTCTTTCTTCTTCATCACTACTGTCATCCTCGCCTTTGTCTTGATCTACTATGTCTTTTTCTTCTATGATGTCTTTCTTGCTTGTACTTTCTTCAGCCTCTTTTAGCAGTGTTTGTAATGCATGTTGGTCCCTTGCAATGTATGGAACTAGCCTGAATGCTGCTACCTTAAGTCGTCGCTGTCCTCCATCTACTTCACGCAAGTCATATGCACCTCCTTCTGAATGCTGTGTGACTACAAAGGGTCCTAAGTATCGTGGTTTTGTTTTGCGATTCATCTCCTTTTCTATCTGAGTATTGCGCATGAGTACAAAGTCACCTGGTTTGAATACTGTTTTGGTTATTTGCTTGGCAAACCTCTGTTCAAAATGATCCTTAGAGGTAAATCGCATTTTTGCTAACAACCTAGCTGCTTGACCAATATCTTCTTCGCGCTTTTCTAGTTGCCTTATTCGGAGAGCTAGCAAGTCTGTTGTAGACATATTATCTGTAAATCCCTTGACCAAGAATGTGGCTTCAAATAAATCTAAAGGGAAAACAGGCTCTACTCCATGGAGTAAATAGTATGGACTGTACCCTGTTGACCGAGTTACTGTAATTTTGTCTGCAAAAAATGCTGCATGGACCTTTTCAGGCCATTTGTTGATTTTGCCTTCACAGGCCTTGACAATTGAGTCCCGTATAATAGCATGTCCTCGCTCTACTACTCCATTGGCTTTTGAATTATATGCAGATATTTGTACTTGAGGAATTCCATAGTGGCACATAAGTTTCATGAATGCTCCCTTTACTTCTGGTCCATTATCTGTCACCACTCGTCCTACTGCTCCATATCTGCAGAGTATCTGTTCCCAGAAAAACTGAGCTAGTGCATCTGCATTTGCTTTCTTGAGTGCTCATCCTTCACTTGCACGTGATAGGTCATCTCGAGCTGCAACAATATACTTGAATCCTTTGGCTAGAGGCATGTTCATAACATCCACATGTATCTTGATGAAAATGGTTGCTGGTGTTGAAACCATTAGTGGTAGTTCCACTTTTCGAATACTACGGATCTGGCATTCATGACATGACTGTACATGATGTTTTATGTGTGCTCGCATGAATGGCCAATAAAATCTCTGTTTCAGGATTTCATTTGTTGCAAATTCTCCTCTGTGTCCAAGCTCTTCATGCGCTTGAACCATAATCCTTTGCTGCTCATCTGGATCAAAGACAACCTTGAGAGGCTTTCCTTTGTTTCGTTTATACAGTGTATGCCCTTGGACATAAAACTGCAAGACCTTCTTGAGAAACCTCTTTTTGGCTTGTTCATTTGGAAATTCTGGAATCTGTAAAGTCACTAGGAACCAGAATATTTTTAACAAGTATTCTTCTTGTGAAGTGGTGTCTGTTGTAAAGGCCTCCTTTTGATCTGTTGAGCTAGTTTTAGCCTTCTGAGTAGAGACAAACAGTGAGATATCATCTAAGAAGTCATCATTGAAGTCTTCAAAGTCTTCTGGCAAAGGCTGCTTCCTGGACATGCCATCTGGTCCCTTGAATTGTGTAGCTGGGACATGTATTAACTTGAAGGTAAATAAAAGAATACCCTGGATCCATCTGTTAATGGTTGCATTTGGCTGCAAATCTGGCTCGTTTAACATCCCTTTGATGTATTTGGCATCAACTTCCACATGTAGATTTTTTACCCCTACAATGTAGAGTCGATAGTGACGCAAGGCTCGAAATAATCCATAAAGTTCTAGTTTTGGCTGAGAGTAGTTTGACTCTCTTTCATTCATAGGAATTGATCCATATCTGGCTGGTCTTCTTTTGCCATTGTTATCTATCTGAGACAGTATAAAGCCTACTGCAATGATACTTGAGTCAACAGATAAAATGACTGGGTTATCTGATACATAATCAATGGGTTGTAAGGCTGGAGCTGAAGTGACTAGCTGCTTTAGTTCTGCAAATGCTGACTGTCTTCTAGAGTCCCAGACAAAGTCAACAGTGCTTCTTGTGAGCTCTGTTAGTGGCCTGGCTATTGCTGAATAGTTCTTGATCCAGATACGAACAGTTCCACATAGTCCTAAAAATTGTCAAACTTCTTTGACTGTAGTTAGTGAAGGCCATTTTAGTATTTTCTCCACTTTTCCTTCATCTGGCAATCTTCCTGCTGGGGTACACTTCTGTCCTACAATGACCACTTCAGGTCTGGCTATTTGTGTCTTCTTGGGTGAAAATGTAGCACCTGCATGCCCTACTCGGTGCATGATTCGATGCACATCATTGGCATGTTCCCATATAAATTTCCTGATTCCTGGATTGTCTGGTAGAGTCTCTGGGTTGCCTTCTTCATCTAGATACATACTAGTTGGTCCTTTGATAGGTAAGTCATCTATGAAAATATTGGCAACCTCTGGGATTTCATCTTGTAAAATAAAGACCATACACTTCTGAAACTCGGCTGGGGAGTTAGTGAATCCCATTGGCATGGAAGTGATTCTAAGTAGTCCTAGGGGTGTCCAGAATGAGGTTAAGTCACGACTGGCAGGGGCTACTTTTCTAGCATCAAATCCCCAGAACAAATCAAAGACTGTATAACATTGTCGTCCTGCAAATGGCTCCACAAAGTCATCAATGATTGGAGGTAACCCTGCATCTCGAATTGTAATTGAGTTCAGAACTTGTAAGTCATGAACAATCCGTAATTTTCCATTCTTCTTGACTACGCAAAACCATCTTGACCTATAGGAAGCCTGGCTGGGCTCATAAACTCCAGCATCTATTTTCTCCTTTAATAACTTGATGACTTCAGCTTGAATTCCTGGTGGGATTGGAATATTTTTATGTTCCCATGGCACATGTGGTATTACTGGGATAACATATGGTGAGAAATAGTCTTCTCGAAAGGTTCCTCTATGTACTTCTTCAAATGCTAAGGTATGTTCATTAACCTTGAATATATGTGCAAAGAGTTTTTCCTCTTCGGGCCAGAGAAATCCATCATTTATGTGAAGTTCCTCTAGGCGCTCTTGTGTTAACCTCTCTGTAGGTACAAAGTCTGGAGGGTGTGTTGGAAGGCTTGAGAGTGTTAATAAAGGGTCTTCTGGGAATTGTCGAGAGACACGAGCATCTTCTGGAAATATTCCTGGGATAGGCTTTACCTTTCTATCCACTCTCTTGTAAGCAGTACCAACCATTCCTCCCTCATCATCATCATCCTTTTCTTCTTCTTCTGTATGAGCAAAGAACACATAGTTCTCTTCCATAGTTGTATTCTGCTGATGCTCCATAACTGTGTTGTGAATGTGTCCTTTGGTTTTATTGTCTGGCTTAGCCCAATATTCTACTTGGTAGACATTTTGAACTTCAACCCAAGCTTGAGACAATAGGGAAGTAAAATAACTGAAAATAACTGAGTACATCAAGCTCCAATCATAATAAATAGACATCATGAATACTGAAGGAATAAGCTGGGATACATAATTAATTAAACAGAATAAATAAATATGCATATTTGAATAATGACTTGATAATAAATAATATGAGCGACATGGAGGGCAGTTAAATAATAAATAATAGAGGCCATGAATAATCAGATCACAGCATGAGATGACGGATGAGTTACATGGTGAAATTAATAAATAGAGGATCGTGATAATATAAGAATTTACTAGGTGAACTAAGGTATTGCATGGGTTGAACACGCAGCACCAATGAAAATATATAAAAAGAAATACACAGTAAGCATATGAGAGCATCAGCGTAACTGAAAAGAACAGACCTTGTGGTCATCGCAGTCCAAGTTGTCAGTGTCAGGATTGTCGTCACCTAGATCTGAGTCAACTTCGCAGTCAGATTCATACCCACCATCTGTCTCAGAGGTCCATCCTGAGTTGTCCGCGTCAATAAGGGTTGCTGGACTACTGTTGGTCGGTGTGAGATCCTCAGGTGTTCCTGGCCACTCGAGTTCTGGGAACTGAAAATGCGCAATAACATTAATAAGGTCTGGGAGAGGGTCTGCCAGTGTCATGTATCCAGTTGGCATGCCCCGTTGAGCTGCATGGGTGGCAGCAATTGCATCAGCCATGCATATCATCCACAAATAATCACCATCTGAGAAAAGAGGGCAGCCGGCTGGGAGTGTAACGGTGTACTTCTGGAGGTGACGAGAGACAAGCACAACACGGTGGTAGGTAGAAATCTGAATGGAGCCATCCTGACGCGTCTCAAGTCGGCTCACAGGTTCTCGCAACTCTGCTCCATAATCATGTCCCATGACCAGCTTCGCATACTTGGCCAGTGCCTCCTTCGCTCGAGCCCATGCATCACTTATCTTGGTTAGGTCCCTATTCGATAGGTAGGCCCAGGAATCACCACAAGACGCAAGAGCATCACAGAGGTGGATATGGAGGTTGATGAGGAGAAGCCAGGTCCGGGTGAGGAAGACAATGTGTGGTGAGTCGTGATACTGCAGAAGTGGCACAAACAGTAGGTATCCTCCAAACTGCTCCTTCGCTGGCAGGGAACGGATAAATCCCTGGATGGATGGGTGGAATAGGAATATGGGAATCATGACGGACTCGTAAGCTCGACATTCTGCCTCCAGAAATGAACTGGTAAGGATTTGCGGCACTGATGGTTCACCCTGCATTAGGTTCCTGTATGTTGATGAACCGGATGATGACCCATTCAAAACACGGTTCACCTCCTCAGCATAGGGATTCAGATGGTCCTGGAGACGGAATGAGGCTGATTCAACAGGGATATCGCAAGGTGAGTCGTCATCCGGTGCATCTGCAGGATAGTAATAGAGAGCTCGGTCTCCTTCACGGATTTCTCCCTCCTCCATACTGGCATTTGCTGAGCACAGTCGCCGCTGGGCTCCATTCAACATAACCGGGCTGGAGGTTTGGTTCTCCTGAGCTCCTGATGAAACCTCGGGCCTGTGAACCCTATCAGGGCTGAATCCACTAGGCGTAGGTGCTGGAGTAGGAGGTCCATCTGGTCTGGTCCAGTCGGTGTTGACCTGGGGTGTCAGGTATGTGCATTCCTGCTGATTATTATAAAAACATATTAATTCATTGATTATATACTCTTCATGTTGTCGGCTTACTGGTTCAGAGGTGCTGGGACTTTTCTCTGCCCACGACGACGCTTCTGGGCTTGGGCCGCAGCTGCATTCACTGCTAGCAGCTGGTACTCCCTCGGAAAGGCGCAAAAACTCGAACACACTGGACAGGCGGCTTCCGTCATCAAGGTCTGCTGGGTAGTATGGAGTCGGGGGTCGGTTCTGGCCATTAGGACTCATATCGACAGGTATGTGTGCGGCTTTGGTGACTGGGGCAAGGAGCAAGGAGAGCAAGACGGCACTGATGACAACCAACACAAAATCTCTTGCTCTCTTATAGATTTCATTACCTACCCCTCCGGCGATGTCTCCTGGCCTTTCCCTGTCATTCTGATGACCATGGGCACTGTTGCTGCTGGCCGGATCTCGGTGTGTGTCTGCATCAACCAGCTGTGGCTGGTTCTTGTGCAACCTTGTTACATTGCCTCTCAGTGAGTCAATCTCGCTTTTTCTGCTATCTAAGCTACCTAACCTCTTCCTAGAACATTCCCTGCCCCTTCGGGAGCGTTCGCGGTGTCCGTTTGGTCGGTCCCACTGCCTGTATTCTGTGCTAGAAGATGAGGTGTCTCCGGTACGGCTGGAATTTGGGAAATGGAAAGATTGGGTTCTCAATGGGCGATTTCTGCGATTTACGGTGTGAGGGTTGCATGCTGTTCGTACTGCTACTACTGACATCCTTTCCCTATCATTTCGTGCGCTCTTCTGGCGTTTTCGCGGCGTCCGAGGCCGTGCTATACCTGCCAGCTCATCATCCGGGAGGTTTTCATGCAAGCTCTGTATCTCACTCAATTTCCGGCCGTTTCTCATGTTTCTTCCTGTTTCGGACTCGCATTGATGATTAATCCTAGATCCTGTATACGCTGGGGCGAATTTTGGTTGGAATTGGGGTGGCCGGCATGGTTGTTGAGGCTGTATCTTTCTCCTTGAGTGAGTTTGCCGAATCTCCCCCTCCTTCCAAGCAAATCCCATGCTTCCTGCTGTACTCATCATATCTTGATTATATCTATCACATCCTGTATATCGCATTGCTGAATTGTGGCTGGAGGCGACCGGCCGGGGTGGTTCTGTGGTGAGTTGTCCCCCATACAGCTGTTCCGGCCATATCTGACTCACTTCTGCATCATTTCTTGTCATTCCAAGTTCCATATGATCCTCTCGTGAAGGTGTTTCATTGAAACGATCCTCGGACATGCCCTGGTTGCTCCATTCTATGTCCTGAGTTAAGGGGTGGTTCGCTTTACCCCCTTTTCGGTAAATGCGGTATATCGGAAGATCCGCTGGTCGGATTTTGTCCGCGATATGTCCGTTGGAATTGCATCGTTCACCGCTTTCCGGGGATGTGCTCAAGCTCGCGATACGACCCGGAACCGAGTCCGCTGCCCTATTGTTCGCTTTTGACCGTCTTCCCCGCCGCTTTCGTCGCCGACGCTTCATTTGTGGTCCGATTTTGTTCGTCTCAGGTTCGTTATCTTCGCGCTGATCATAGCTTTCTGTAGATGTCTTTCGCGTCTCGAACGATCCAGTATTCGTCTCAGAAATCTCCTGGAAGCGTCGCAGTAGTCTCTGGAACATAGGATCCAGAGATTTTTCCTCCAGTAAGTCATGACTGCTCTTAGAACTGTTCCTAGAGGTCTGCCTTATGGGTATAGTGATTCCTGACTCCTCTGAATTTTCTGGGGCCTGGGGGGTAAGTTGGTTTGTTGTATTTGCTTCCCCCAGCTCCGAAAAATCCGGAATTAATGGTGAATAATATTGTAGGCTATCTACATTTCCCTCTGATAGTCCTGCCTGATCTGTGGTATGTAGTTCCTCATAGTACTGACCAGAATATCCACTTTGGCTGGCCGGTTTTGAGAATTCTTCATTGGCCTCCTTCATTTTTCCCTTTTTCTGGGTATTTTCCTGCCTTTCCCGGTAAATTCTAAGCTTTTCCTTCCCTCTTTCATCTAGTATACCTTCCTCTTCTAATATTGGGGCTGCAAACTCATAGTAATCCATTTCTGTCTGCATCTGAGCCATGCCTACATATCCTTCTGTATCCATAGTATAATTTCCATCTTCATCAATTAATAAATGACATTTCTGAGCCGGTGAGATTGGAGATAATGGCTTTGAGCTCTTTGAATCCTGATTTGTATCCTGTGATATAGGGGATTCTGGGGGAAGGGCAGTTATAGATTCCAGACTGTCTGTTTCCCCAGAGCCTCTCATCCTTTTCCTCATAAACCTAATATTATAAGACCCACTGGGTTCACTCCAGATTTCTTGCTGATCCTTGATTTCCAAATTGATTGACTCTTGTTCTGTCAAATCTGGGAGTTCCTTGTTTTCCAATTTCCACTCTTCTACAATATATTGTGCAGAGGAGGGTGGGTTATAGAATGTAGAAAACACATCTCCAGACTGAATAGCTTGGTTTCGTATCTGGGTAAATTTGCGAAATCTATCTTGACTGTCTTCATAATCTTCCATGTCTGGGTGTACTGCTAGCCAGGTTGATGGATCATAGTCCCAGCTTTCATTATTTCCATCAGGGATGACCAGCAATTCATACCGAGTTCTTGAGCGTGTTGGATCATCAGGATCTTTAAATTGTAGGTAAGTTCCATCAGGGCGTTCATCAATAGAGATTAGGTTTCCTCTCTGCCAGGGTCTTCCTAGCAAGAGGTCAAATGGTACCTTTTCTCCAACATAGATGTTTCCTGTGGTGGTGACATTTCCAATGTCAATCTTGACTCCAGATAATAATCCTTCTAACATGCCTTGGCCTCCATTGGCATCATTCATATTCATTCGTTGAGATGTGTCCACTGGAATCTGTAAAAGCTGAGCTAGTCGAGCATGACAGATATTCATCTGTGAACCTGTATCCAAAATGGCCTTTATACTGTGCCCACTGCAGTTCACAGCTAACCGAATCAGCCGTCCATGAGTTTTGGGTACAACAGGTTTTGTCCAATAGGCCTCAGATGTGATTTCCTCAATCACAGCTTCCATAACAGTTTCAGCTGGTTTTATAGCTTTGTATTGTAGTTTGTCTGCAACAATACGAGCTAATGCTGGAGATGATCCAAGAAGTTCACCAGTAGTGACAATGTGTTCCTGAGCCATCAGCCGATCTGCTACTGCATTGAGATTAACATTTGCTGAGACTTCTGATTGCCGGGCAATTCGCTGTGCTGGGCAATCCTGTCCTGATTGATTCCCATCCTTATCTCGCTGATAGGGATAATTGGTCCTAGGATTAGGCTTCTTGATCTGTGATTGATCTTCCATAGTTATATCCTCCACTGAAGGCTGTACAGTAGCTGGATTTGGGATTTCCTTCATTACAGGCTGAGATGGCCTAGTATCTGTTGCCTTCTGAGATGGTTTATTTCCTGGTCTTCTGGCTTGAGAATGTTGAGGTCCATCTGAGACTTCCTTCCTCTTGCCTGTTGTGGACTTTTGAGACCGAGTGACTGGAAAACTATCTGTTTCTTCTTCAGGATGAGCATATAATGCATCTTGTGACTCTTGTGGTGAGGGTAATGAATAGGTTATCAGGTTTACTTGAATGCTAGAGATATGTTGTCTCTTTGCTGCTTGAACAAAATATTCTCCATATTGCCGCTGTATTGGTGATCCATCCTTCATTTGAAGCTTTCCTGAGTTATCATAATTGATGATGCCTTGTGAAATTAAATCTCCAATTTGTGGGCATTCCCTTAGTCCATGGCCCATCAAACCACATCCATAGCATGAACGTGAATTAGGTCCTGTTCCTAGATTTCTAGGCCTGGGTCTATCTGCTGATAATTCTGTAGATGATTCTGAAGTAGCAGCTTGAACTACAACAGGTTTGCGTACTGCCTGAATTATCAATGGATCCAATTTCAGGGCCTTGTAATATAAGAGTCCATACACAGGGTCTGAAATGGACATTTTGGACATTCGTTCAATCAGGTTTTCAACTTCAGCCTGTTCGGACTTCTTTGGTTTGTCCTGGGACTTTGAGGTCTTTCCAAAGGAATGTTCTAGCTTTGGCATCTGTGTCTTCCTGATTTTATCTTGGTGTACCTTTGGTTCTTCTTCCTCGTCTTCATGATCTTCTTCATCATCATCCTGCATAAATTTGATGATATCCTCATCCTCATCATCCTCATCATCTTCTAGCCTGTCAAATCTCTCTGAGTTGAGAAGTGACTCAGCTGCCTTCCATATGTCTGACCTCTTGAATGGGTCCCTCAAATCATGATCTGGGAACTTTATCATGAGACGAGTTTCCAATAATACCCGAGTCCGAGAGTCAATTCCATTCCAATAGTAAGTGGCCTCTTCAGATTCTGTAATCTTGTCATGAACCCTAAGCCATCCACCAATGGTTGTAAAGTTCCTAGTGTATTCTGTAAAATTACTCCAGGTCTTTATCTTCTTGTCCCTGTTCTCCATCATAAATTTCTTGAGTTCTGTCTTGGTGTAACGCTTTTGGTTGAGACCAGCATCATACAACTCCAAGATAGATGTTTTCAGTGCATTCCAGTTAGGTTTCTGGTATGATGAGATGCCTTCAATAACCTGTATGACTTTCCTGGAACAATACCGAGTGATGGTCCTGCATTTGTCTGTATCTGAGATAACATTGTTCTTAGCACAAAGCTGCTCATAGTGTTCTAGGAATGATTCCACCTCTGAGTAATGACCTTTAAATAATTTAGGTGCATTCTTAGAGCCTGAGAATGGCATATCCAAGACTGAGAGTGATGGCCTGGTTGAAGTAGTTGGTGAAGTAGTACTCGACATACTTTCCACTGTCATGCTTGATCCTATATCTCCTGTCATCATAATAATTCCTATGGCCTAAATATAAAATCCAGGTATGCTAAAATAAAATAAAAGTGTCCAATAGTATCTCCAAAGTTTGGCAGCAGTAACAATAAGCCTCTACCCCTCGCGGTGGGCTCCAATTTTGTCTTGCTGGAAGTGGGGATGATAATATTCTGGTGTGAAATGAATCCAATGGCACTTCCACTGAGTTGACCGGTCTATTTATCTAAACAGGTCCTTCCCAGGTGTTCAGTGAAGAGGGACAGAGATTGGTGTGATAGCTGTGTGTAGCTGTTGGAGATTGCAAGCTTGTCTTGCTGATGAATCTAGGCTGTGCTAGAGAGGGTACCAAACTAATTGGTAGTAGAGAATATAATAGAGTGACAGTTTTAACTGCTGAGTTCTCAACTGCTGAGTTCCTAACTGTAGTCTGACTAAGAACCCTGGTGGTTCTGTGCTTCTGAGATCTAGAGGGGAAAATGTATATTGATTTCTAGGGCAGCAAAACATGCCCTATTTATGCCCTTTGGCAGATACAAAGCTGTACTACACTACTAGAGACCTGATTCTACAAATGACTACATATGATGATACATGACACTCTCTGACTATCCCTTCTGACTCCTTGTGACTCATTTTGACTACTTCATCATGACTACATGGGATCACGGCTGACTGATCTATTGTGACAGTATATGACTCATTGCTGATCATCATCATGCTCTGATGTGATTGCCACTGATTAAGCCATTGTGACCATGTATGACTCATTGCTGATCATCATGAACACTGCTTCCTCCATTTGGAGAGGCCAGCCTAGACCTTGGTCTTCCATCCTTTCTGACTTCCTTTCCCACACTAAAATGGGTGAGGCTGTGCAACTTCCTGAAGCCATGACTACCGAATAAGATGTGTACCCTCTTTTCTTCTGCAACCGACTAATTGAATGCTTTTGATCGGGGACCTTGCTAGGCTTTATATCCGATATCTGAGTACTGTGATAGTCAAATATCTTTGTGAAAAGGTCATTGCCTGGTACGCAATTCCCTAAATGTCTTCCTCTATGATGTTGAGCTGTGCCAAAATACACTCCTACCTGCGCCTCTTGTTTAATCACTTGATGGCCTTTCTGAGACCTACCCAGTCTGATGGTTACTGCCAGATGGAGCCAATTAAGTAATGATTGTCTTTTCCTCTTTTGGGTTAGACCATCTGACTGCATATTATTTCAGTATCCTGGTTGAGACGACTATTCAGGTGGAGGTAGACTGGGCTCCTATGATCAATGTGGCTCGGCTTGTCCAGAGGCCTATTCGGTATGATAATAATAATTATTTCTGGTTAGAGTTTCACATGGCTAATGATTATTCAGGTGCGCTTGAGTGATTGTGCCTTGGGTGGGATTTGGGGGATATGTCCTTAGATGATTTGTTATGAGTATCATGTTACATGCTAGTTGATGAGCATAATGCAAGTGCATATGTGCAAGTTTTGGGTGTGTTCATGATACTGTGCTGTTTGGCTAGATCCTACTGTGTAGAGTTATCACTAGTTATTTCCAAACGTATTCCTGGCCTGACAGCGTGTGGGGTAGTGCACGGTGTGGAGATCCCGATGCCGCTGGCCTCGGAATCGGCTCTATTAGGTTCGACTCGACTCAGGACAGTCTTACAAGTATCCCCGACGCATTTCAGGACACTTTCAGTGTTTGGCAGTATTAACTCGACGCATACAGCTTGGTTCTGCACCGGTGAGCCACCGATGCCCGTTTTGGGTCACATCTGGTATTGTTCCGAGCCTCCCGAAGCTTAATTACTCATGTTCTTGAGTTACGGCTCCGAGTTCCGGCTATTTGGTGTTGTTTGGCTAGAGCCTCCGGTCTGTCTTTGTGTCCTTTGTACACCGCTCAGAGGCTCAACCCTCTGTTGGTTATTTAAACACTCATGTAAATGTCTCAAAAAAACAAGTTTAGTTCCCCTGAGTCAGTCCCAGTCTTTGGTTCTCGTCGCCGTCGCTGTTCAGTGTCGTTCCGTCCATTCCGTCCGTTCCGTCTCGAGTCCCGTTTTCGGCCAAATCTTGCTTTCGCTATATCGCCCTCAGTTCTTATCCGTTTCCCGAGCTCTCTTCAGATTCTTAACCTCGTCTAAAATCGCTTTCGAACACTGTCTTTTCTTGCACGAATCCGAGCCCGCGTCGTAGAGCTACGAAAATAGCTTTTGGTTCCGGGAGTTCCGTGCGTTCCGCCAGCCGCAACCAGTGCAACTGCTATATCTCCGTCAATTCTGCATCGTGTCTCGAGGTCTTTTCAGATTCAGAATCGTCTCGACGAATAGTATCGATTCCTGTCTTCACTGGCGAGTTTCCGAGCCCGGGTTGTCAAGATCGTAGTTGCTCTTTGTTCTCCGACCGCATTTAGACACATTAGAGTGAACCCCCAGTGGCCGAACTCAACCAGGTCCGAGTCTGCCAGTAGACCGTACCATCACCTTTCAACGGCCTCGTTGGATGGCGCGGATCTGCTGTTCGCCACGATCGATTTTGACGGCCTTCTTTTTCCAGTCTTCGTACTTCGTTGGGACCGGTGTCGACCTTAGCACTCCATGGACTACTTCAATGTTCATTGCGTGCTTTAGGCGATCGCAGATGACACCATCGTCTGTTAGCTCCGCTGCTTTGATGATTACGTCGAGGTCTTGGAAGAATTCATCGGCAGAGAGGTCCTTCTGGATCTTTTCTCGGAACTTCTTTAATGCCTTCTCCTTTCTGTTCGGGTCATCGAAGGATGCATCCAGTCGTTCCTGGAACCTTGTCCAGCTATCCGTGAAGCTCACAACGCCATTCGTCGTGAACTCCTGAACGTAATTCTGTGCCCACGTCGACGCATTGCCACCCTTGAGATAGGAGAGCGCGACGTAGATCTTGCTTGATGACGAGGGGTACCTCATGGGGTTTGCCGATACGAAGAGTAGAACTTCACGCTTGAAGTTGAGGTAATTGTCACCGCCAGCGAATTCGCGTGGCCAGGCGACGTCAATGTTGGGGGGCGGAGCATTCGAGGTTTGCATAGTGGGGGCATTCGCCGCTTGTTGAGTGAAGGCCGCAGCGATTAACGCCGCAAGCTCTCATTGTTGTTGTTGAGTAAAACCCGTAGACATTGACATTGTTGGTGCGGGCATGCGAGACAGGTGTTTGGGAGGTGTCGGCGGCGATGAGTCTCTATGGGGCATACGATAACCTCCTGGTTCGCTTGGGAGGATGACCGATGATGTTGAGACCGTTGGTGATAATGGCGCGTGTTGAGTTCTGGGCGCCCACCGAACTCGCTGAGCTTGCTCATTAGTCGAGTACCAAGCGTGTCTGAGGTCGCTCCACCAGAGGTCGTGGGTGACGTTCTCGCTGTCGGTTACGACGTACGAGGCGCGGTCAGGGTCAAACCGGGACGATGAGGGTAGCGCCTGCTGTTGTTCCTCTGTGAGATCTATTTTGACTAGACCGGAGGGGGAACAGGGATGGGCTGCGAGTTGGATACAGGGTTACGCCAACGTTGAATGGGTTCGTCGGCGAGGTTGATGACGAGGTGGTAGGAGCCGAGCGAGATCACGAACGAGATTGTCATTGAGGCTTGTACTCGTCTGGTCACCCACGTCCACGTCAGGTGCGTGCTCCACCAGAGGCTAATCTGGAGAGCCAGGGTCGGGAAAGGTCGGTTGGAGTGATTACATAATACATGAACATCCGAAAACGTCCGGGCAGGGTTGAGGGTTGTCGTTTAGGGGGTTTACACGTCAGGTCCTTCGAGGGGGGCACTCCTCTAGACCGAGTGAGGGCGAGTCGACAGCGACGACGTACACTGGGGGTGAGCCTGGGTGGGGTTCTGCTTTTATGTTAGGCGGGAGCCCGGGAGATGACTCGGACTGGGCAGGCCTCTGCTGACTGTCATCTGGGACGTGCTATACTCGAGCAGGGACTCAGGACATGCTTTACTCGGGCTAGGTCGTCGCGGAGGTAAGAGGATTAATACAAGTCTAAACTAATACAAGGGGGATGAGTCTCACCTAGGTCGTCGCAGAGGTAAGAGGAAAAGCAGAACAAGGAGTTCATGCGATTCCTGAGACCTTATATAGCGATGACCGTGAGACTATATTACCTAACATTACATAACGAGTGGGAATGGAACGAATGAAGGTCATGTGAAGGGAGTGTGGGAAGTGATTGGAAAGATGATTAAAGATAATAAGAAGGAGCGGTTAAAAGAAAAGGAAAAGGGAAAGGGGAAATAAAGAAAGGGTGAAAGTTTGAGTTCTGACACATATCGGCCTTGATCAGCACCTATGATACTTGTCAGCACTAAGTGAGGGATTACAGAACAATCAGCACACGTTCGTATACGATACCGGAAAGTCGACCTCTTTCTTCACGCCAAATGCAGCCTTCATGGCGCCGTCGTTTCTCCCTTCCTCTTTTGCTGCCTTTTCCTGAATGGCAATCACAGACGTGGGCGGAGCAGGTGCCGCAGCATTGGTCTTGAATGTTGCGAAGTCTACTTCGTGAAGCTTGATCTCCCCGGTTCCGAGAATGCGCAAGTATGAAGCAATGTTGGTTCCAGAGAGGAAGACAGTATAATTGGAGGCGAGTGCACGTATGGTGAAGGGGGAAGTCGATGATGCGAGTGATGCATCAAGCACCGTGATAACCTTCGGGGACGTGTTGGCATCAGTTTCGATGAGGAAGCGACATTCGCATTGAACGGGCTGGTAGCAGCGCTGATACGGTGCACGCTCAAACAGGTCGGCAACGAGTTTGGCACCAGCCTCCTTCACCTCAATAGCAGACATGACAAGCTTCTCGACGAGAAGATGTTGATGCTCCGAGGGAAGTGCAGAGAAATACTCTTCCGCATCGTCGATATCGCGGATAGCGAAGAACTCCTTGCGGTCTTGGTCAATCTTCTTTTCCGCTTGCTCCTTCGACATCGACAATTTTCCCAGAGTCCTTCTTGAGAATCTCGTCCTCCTCGCCCTCCTCACCATCATGAGTCTCAGCGGGACTATTCTCTGACTTCTCCTGTAAGGGTCGAACGCGGAAGCAGGTTAAGTCTGGGATGCTGAGCAGGCTGGGCAGGTTCCACAGGTGCATTGTGGGTCAAGTCGATGCTCGTTGTACGGCTTGACAGGCGACTTGGACGAGACGAGGATGTAGTAGGAGCCTCATTAGCGGCCTCAGTGGCCTGCAGCATCTGGAACATGTTCGTGTTTGAATTTGTCCTTGAAAGGCTCGCACTGTTGCGCTTGCTGTCTCCCTTCTTCGTGAAGACGCTAGCTGGTCCGAAGTTCATGGTTCCACTGCCATTCTGAATTCTGCCAAAGTTCGTCAGATCGCCCACCTTGTTTGCAGGCCTCGAAGGACCAGAGGCGACAGCCCATCCGTCAGGACCCACTTGAGCATTTCCATCACGATCATGACCACGGCGTGAACCACCACGAAACATGGCCGACTGTGCCAAGTTATGTTGCTCCTGTCGTGCCTTCTCTTTCGCGGCCTGTATATTGGTAAGCACAAGTGAAATTTGCTAACAAAGCAAGAGTGCGTACAGCCTCATGGATCTGGGCGATTGTCAACAGAGCAGCGACCAAGTTGTGGGTAGTCCGTTTCCTTTCCTGCAATTCAATCACATCCTGTCCAAGAAAGTCAGCTCAACGAAAGGCTATGAAACAGAAGGTACGCACTTGTAACATGAACCACATACAACACAACACGTTGCTGTTCTTCGCAAGCTCCTTCATCTGACTGAAATAGACATCCATGTGTCCGCGAGCCTTAGAGGTATCGAGCGCCTGACAAACACTTGTCAGTAGTTTACATAAAATTTCGATCTCTTCCTCCTCGGGATTGTCGATGTTGCTGAGCAGCTTCTTGATACACTCATACATGATACGCTCCATGAGCATCTGAAGATTGAAGAGCTCACCGATGAACTTGACGAGTCCGAGACCTTGATGCTTGGCCTTCTGAGCAGTGTGGTATTCGTCCGAGTACAGCGCACTCTCGCCAGCCTCCTTGTTTTCTTCCTTTTCATTGGCATCCTTAACAGCCTGATCCTCTGTCGCCTTCACGAGAGCCGCTGCCGCCATCGACTCCTTCTGCGTCCAGCCGCACTCGAAGTCTTCCTAACAGCGATTCAGAAGGTACTTATGGAAAAGTTGATCACCTGTAATCGGCTTGCCCTCAGCATTGCGGATACCATCATCCTGCACGTTCGGACTGATCTGCTCCATCATCTTATGGCACAAGCGAGCATACATCTCACTCCAGGCCGCCTCATCCGTTGCCTTCTCGAACACAAGCTGAATGAGCTGAATAAGCGTACGCCCATCCTTCTCACTCTCACTCTTGTTTGCCCACGCAATGATCTGGTTTGAGATGGACTCCAACTTCTCCATAGTGGGCTTGTTGAGCAGCAAATGGATTTTCTTGTCCACAATCTCAGGTGAGTCTGTGTCAATTGAGGCCCCACACCTGGACGTGCTGCCAGTGGCCCAGCAGTTCGCAGACTGCTCGAGCGGCGCGACGTGTTTGCGACGTGTTTGAAGGAGGAAGTAGTGTTCACTTTGAACTGATTGACAGAAGTGCTGATATGGACCGACTCGTTGTGTGTTGAACCGCCACATTTCCTATGCGTATGCTTGTTGCCCACAGCGCCCGCGCCACCTGACTGGAAGAGCGAACCATAGGCGATGGACACCCACCTGCGAATGGAAGGCCACCGTGCCCACCACTCATTGACATCGAGCGCATGAAGCGCTCTTCACTTGACAGTTTGTTCAGTGCAGAGAAGTTCCAGCTTTATGGTCTTTGGCTTGAAGATGAGCAAGTTGAAAGTTGGAAGTTGGATGGCATGTTGCCTGCAGCAGTGAGTGCATCCCACCAGGCGGCCGGCGAAGCTACCACTTCGTGTGTGATGGTTGTGGTGGATGTGATTGAGGGTTTTTTTAGACATTCTGTAAGGACGTCAGCACCAGACATATTGGAGTGGCAGCAGATGTGAAGGCAATATGTGGCGAGTCACGTCAAAACCAACATACATGTGATCAAGTTCCCACACCTCTTCTGTGGACGATGCGTCCAGGATTGGACTTAGCAGTTTTTGTCACCTGAAGTGCCTCCAAATACAAAATACATCATATCTCACTCAATTCTTCACAAAAACTCTTCAAAAAAGTTGATAAATTCATGTTTCAATGGTTTCTAAAATTTATGTGAGCTTAGAGGACAGAAGGTGGAATATTGAGGCTGCAGTAGTGAGAATAGGTGTTTTTCTAGAAAAACTCCTTCCCTGATTTTTCTTGAGCTCAATTTTGAAGCTAATGACATGAAACTTGTTGGAGAATGGTCTATATATTGTATATTAAATTATAGATGGCTTATAGCAATGCAGGCATTTTTTGACAACTGCCTGAGTCAAGCAAATTTGGGTGAGTTTGAGAGTTTCAGCACAACAGTCAAACAGGACAAGAGGAGACATTCACTCTAGTTCATCCCTGATAACATCAACAGTATAATATATAGACCATTCTCCAACAAGTTTCATGTCATTAGCTTCAAAATTGAGCTCAAGAAAAATCAGGGAAGGAGTTTTCCTAGAAAAACACCCATTCTCACTACTGCAGCCTCAATATTCCACCTTCTGTCTACTAAGCTCAAAAATTTAGAAGCTGTTGAGAAATAAATTTGGCAACATTTTTGAACTGATTCTGTGAAGAATTGACAGAGATATGGATTTTACAAGTTTTTGAGGTGCTGAAATGCTCAAATTTTGTGATCTTCACACATGCATGTCTCAAGACTTATGAAAAACACTGTAACCTGCAGATAGTTCATGGGTCCCAGTATAGGTCCAAGAAGCCAATCTAGTACCTGCACCAGTGTCAAGCCATGGCAGAATCTAATGAATTCCACAATCGGTTTTTTATTCTAAAAAATTCCATAGAATCTATGAGGTGTGTCATTTTTCTATCCATATTCTAAATTTCAAGCTGCCGATTCTGTTCAATTCCAAAACTTGTAAAATTTTCCATGAAATTCTACAAGTTTTCTAAAATTCGGACTGCATTCTCAGGACATTCCAAAGATTCTACAATTTTCTACAATTCTAATAACTTTCTAAGGGTTTCTGAGCGGGAGGTTTTTCCTGATGGTAGGGGTGCAGACTCTTCTAATCCAAAGGGCGATTCGGGCTACGGCTCGTGATCGACCCAAGGGGGACTGCGGTGACTCGGTATACCGAGAGGGACAACCTAAGTAGAGTGAGGTTCGAGATATGAAGACTCGGTGATATGGATACGTGCAGGATTCCGGTAGGACCAAGACTCGGTCAAGTGAGGGTCGGCACTTTAGATAGCGGCCGGAACTTTCAGTGGTCGGGTGTCGGAGTTCTAAGACTTCGGTGGTAGAGTTGGTGTGTATTGTTTCAGAGCAAGAGTCGGTCGGATAGTGCGTAGAACTGCATGTAGTAGATTGCGGTCTAGAGGTGGAGAGTGGACTGTCTGTCTCTGTACTGTCACTCCTCTGTACTTGTCTCGTATCTCTCTATCTCTCTCTTTACAAACTACTGCAAATTTATACTAAACTGAAGCAGAGAAAGCGATGCAAGACTCGGCCGAGTCTGTGTGAATGGATGTGAAAGTGAGTCAGCGATCGGCCTGCGCACATCACGCAGCCAATCGTCGTGGAGTGATGTTGGAGTGCCCAATCTGTTCTTTCATCTCCCACCACTGCGCACCCGTATCCCATGTCCTTGTCCTACTCGCCTAATTCCTTTCTTAGATGAGCAGAAAAGTGGGACAAAGCTATAGATTAGGGGCGAGAGTGCCCGTCCTTATATACAGTACAATTGAATAGCATACTATAATGAGTAGGAAGTCATAGTCATGTGAGTAAACAAGTGAAGTCATAAGTAAATAAGTTGTGTAAACAGTATTATCATAAGACTCCCCTTCAAGCGTGCGTTAGTTTGAGTTGTTCTACAAAGCGCTTGAGTAAAGTTACTGAAAGTGCTTTAGTAAGTAAATCAGCAATATTATGTTCAGTGGGGATGTATTCAACAGTAATAGTTCCTTTATCAATATGATCTCTAAAGAAATCTTTTCGTATATCAATATGTTTAGTTCTTTGAGAATATTTTCGCTCAGGATCAGTTGCCATAGTAATAATAGCTTGATTATCAGTAAAGATTGTAGTAGGTGTAAACGAAGCCTGCAGAACCTCATTCACAAGTCTTTTTAGCCAAATAGCTTCCTGAGTCACATAGGCTATTGCAATAAGTTCAGCTTCAGCTACGGCTAATGATACTAAAGTTTGTCTTTTGCTTGACCATGATGTTATTGAGTTGCCAAGTTTAAAGAAGTATCCAGATATGGCTTTATGCCCTTCAGTTGTCATTCCATCAGAGTCAGTGTATCCAGTAAGTTGAGTATTTTCAGTTCCGCCGAGTATGAGCCAATAGTCTTTAGTTGAGTGTAAGTATTGAAAACATTGTTTTGTGGTGTCAAAATGTTTAATACCAGGGTTAGTTAAATATCTCGCGAGTATTCCACATGTATAGGCAATGTCTGGCCTGGTACAGTCTGCTGCATATCGCAGTGCTCCAACCATGTTCATGTAAGGTACCTTTTCCATGTAAGTAAGTTCTTCATCATCGGCTGGTGCGTCATCAGTTGATAATTGTCTCCCTGGCTCCATAGGAGAATTCTTCAGTTTAGCGTTTTCTAAGTTATAATGTTTGATGATAGTTTCAATATAGTTTTGTTGTTTTAACGCTATAGTTTTAGTTTGACGGTTACGTTTAATTTCAATTCCAAGTAACCAGTGAATTTCATTTCCGTCAGTATAAGTAACTTCATTTCCAATTTGAGTTTTTAGTTCAGTTAGTAGTTGGGTTGATTTCGCAGCTATTGTAATGTCATCGACATGTACAAATAATACGAGTATAGTTTTATTATTTTCTGTTTTGAAAAAGACTGCGTTGTCATTGTCTGATCTAGTTAATCCTATTTTAGTTAAGATTGACATTAGTTTCTTGTACCAACGTCTTCCTGCTTGTTTTAGTCCGTATAGTGCTTTCTTTAGTTTCAGTATTTGTCCAGGTTTTAAGTCAGGTAATAGTTTATTGTATCCTGGTGGTGGTTTGATATAAATTTCTTCACCGTCTTCTAATTCGCCATACAAGTAGGCTGATTTGATATCTATTTGATGTATTTCATAGTCATTAGTTGCTGCCCAGGAAAGTATAGTTCGCACAGTACTAAGTCATGCTACTGGTGCAAATAAGTCATCTGAGTAAAAATCTATTCCTTCTTGTTGCGCATATCCTTGCACAACTAATCTTGCTTTGTATTTGTCAATTCGGCCATCGGCTAACCATTTAGTTTTGTAAACAAATCTAGTGCCAATGATATTTGCATTAGTAGGTGGGTAAACATATTCCCAAGTTTGTCTTTCTTTTAGTGTTTCAATTTCATCTTTCATGGCTTTAGCCCATCTAAGTGCATCTGGTTGCTTAATTGCTTGTTGAAAAGTGATGGGGTCACCAAGTTGTTCATTATTAAATTCATTGAATTCAGTTAAGTAAATAGCAAGGTTAAGTTCTTCAGTATAGTCAAGTCCTCTAGAATGTTTAGTTGGTTTTCTTTGTCGCTCAGATCTTCTTGGTTCAGTAGTTTCAGTAGGGTTGTTTTGATTGTTTTCTAGTGGGGTATCAGTTTGCTCCCCTTCAATTCGAGAAGGTGCGACTTCGAGGAATTGGACATTTCTTTCAACAGTTATTTTCTGATCATGATAAATTCTATGTCCTTTACTTTCTTCATCCCAACATAGCCATCGGCTGTAGGATCCTTTAGGAGTTAGTTTATTAGTATTTTCTTCTCTGAAAATGACATGAGTGCCAAATTCATGTAAGTTATCAAAAATCTAAGCTTTATTGAATCGCTTAAAGTATGGAGAGATAAAGTTAATTGCCGCTTTAGGTGTCCTATTATGTATAAAAGTTGAATAGTTAACGGCTTCTCCCCAGAGCTTGTCCGGTAATTTATGTCCAAGTAAGTTTGATCTAACTTGATTTAGTATTGTTTGATGAGTTCACTCAGCTACACCATTTTGTTGTGGAGTATCATGTACAGTTAGTTTTCGCATAGTTCCTTGACTGTCTAAAAAGAGTTGAAAGTCATTTGATAAAAAGACAGTATCATTGTCGGATTGAAGTATTTTAATTTTAATTCCATATTGAGTTGATAACAAAGTAGCCCATTTAATGTAAGCAGTATAACCATCTGCTTTAGTTTTAAGTAAACTCATTTGGACCCATCTAGTACAGTCATCGACTAGAGTTAACAAATATTTAAAATTTCCGATAGCAGTTGTTGGTGCAGGTCCCCAAATATCCATATGAAAATGATCGCCAAAGTTTTTAGCTAATTGAGAAGTTTGAGTTTTGGGTATAATATTTCTTTTAATATTTGCTTCGACACAAACACGACATTGAGTTTCAGTTGAGTTAGTAATTTTGTAATGAATTGATTCAGGATGATTTTTAAGTAGCCATTTGAGGTAAGTATAACTTAAGTGTCCAAGTTTCTTATGAAGTTCAAACAGAGTAATTGATTTCACAGCGCTCATTTGATAATGTTTTAATATAGAGTACAGGTTATTTTTACATTGAATTTGACCGCATATTTCACCGCTAGGTGCCTTTATTGTACACAAATTTCCTTTATAAATAAATTCATATCCTTCTGCGCAAAGTTTAGACTGGCTAAGTAGCGTCATATGCATTTCTTTAGCATAATAAACATCTTTAATAGTAATGGTGCTTACAGTATCACCATTCGGGATCTCAACAGTTAGAATCCCTATAGTTGAAGTAATAAAAGTTTGTGAGTTAGCGGTTATAACAGAGATTGGGTCAGTTTGTTTAACATTAGTAAGTCAGTTAAAGTAAGGAGTTAAGTGAAGAGTGGCGCCAGAATCAATGATATCCATAGTATGATAAAGTTTATTAGCATAGTTTTCTTTTAAGTAAATGGCTGTGGCGCTTACATGATTCGCCTCAAAGTTTTCAATAGCATCCATGTAGTGATCGTCGCGTAAGAAGTCGAAAAGTGCAGATTCGTTGTCGAACTGCATAGTAATGTCATCGGTTATTTCAGTTATCATCGCAGTGAACGGTGGCGTCTGCGGGAAATTGGGCATTTCGGTGTTTATCGCTTGGTGTGCTTGAGTGACTGCAGTGGAAGTGGAAGCGGTCGTAGGTACGTTTGCCGCGTTTGACATGCTCGCCTGATGCGAGTGGGCAGTGGTCGGAGGTTTCACGTGCTCCTGAATCCCTTTCTTCGCCATGGCATCTTTAGTTTTCTGAGTCCACGGCTGAGGGCAGTTAGGTGATTGATGCCCGTAGTTATTGCAGTTATAACACTTAACAAAGGGATTAGAGTTCCCTGAGTTTGAGTTTGAGTTATCGGAGTTATTTGAGTATCCTCCGCAGCTGCGTCCTCGGCCTCTGTAAGTTCCAAATTGGCCACGGCCTCGGCTGCGACTTCGAGTGTGTCCACCTCGCCCTCTAAAGTAGGGGTGAGTAGCCTCGCTTTGGTAAGGGTGCACGGCGGCGATTGGGTTCCTTCGAGTGTTTGCCGCGCTCCAGTTCGCAAAGGCCTGACGAGTTTCTTGAATAAGTCGGTTGGGAGTGAGTACAAGATCCTCGTGGTCGTCGTTAGTTTTATTGTATTCATTCACGGTGTTTATTTGAAGTTCGAGTTGAGTTATAACATATTTATATTGTGGTGGTATCGCCGCGGTTATCGCTGCCAAGTAAGTTGAGTCGGCTGGTTGTTTTCCATGAGCGCAAAGTTCGGCATGGCGTCGTTTGAGTTCATCCAAAGTTTTGTCGAGTTGAGACACATGGCCTCGGACGTTGAATAACGCTCCTTCATTTAATGCGTTAGTTACTGTAGTTTGGATGTCGTAACGCGCCTTTAGTTGTTTGAGTAGGACGTGTACTTGAGTTACGCCTAAGTAGTTGCCGAGTATTTTGTCAGGGATGTTTTTGATTACACCCGCATAAATGGCGTTTGCTATAGTATTTTCTTCTGGACTGGATGGGCCTGCCTTCATAAGAGTTGGGTGGCCAGTGGCGTTGATAGCCTGGAAGATACGGAATATCCAAAGTTTCCAGTTCTTGACACTGTCGAGTGGTTCGATGCCATCGAATAGTTTGATTATTTCGCCCGCTTTAAGTGCTGACATTATTGGTGATTCGCGGCGGGGAATGCGCTGAGTGCGAGTAGGCGGCACTGTAGTAGGATCAGTTAGTTCGCCTTCTGATGATTCAGTAGGTGGAGTAACGCACTCTGGTATTGGCGGTAGTGTTTGTTCAAAGTCGCGCTCAAGTTGTGCTGGTGTGGCAGTAGATACAGGTGGAGTAGGAGTTTGAGTAGTACCGCTAGTAGTTGCAGCTAGTTGTTCAGCCTGTGCTTGTGCATGAGTGTGAGAACGAGTGCTAGTAGTTGGTTTAGGAGTAGTTGGTAGTGGTGGTGTTGGTGAATGAGGAGGACGGTCTGACATGCAATAGTGATGAGTGCAATGAGTAGGAGGGAGCCAAGGCTCATAACCTCTTAGACGAGCAGAAAAGTGGGACAAAGCTATAGATTAGGGGCGAGAGTGCCTGTCCTTATATACAGTACAATTGAATAGCATACTATAACGAGTAGGAAGTCATAGTCATGTGAGTAAACAAGTGAAGTCATAAGTAAATAAGTTGCATAAGCAGTATTATCATAAGACATTCTCTGAGAAATTGTTCCGTCGTGCAAAGGTATGCTTAGCTGCATTCTTTAACAAATGAGTTATACTGATGAAGTCCATAGCGTGGAGGTGTTTAATGTGCGTTACCATTCAGGAGACTGCGTGTTATAACGGAAATTCATGCTTTCTTTTATCACGAAAAGTCAAACATAATCACGCAGCGCCGAAAGGTCATCATGGCAACAACCTCGTACGACTCTAGACATTGTGATCATTCCGGAAAACTAGACTACCTTGCAAGTATCGCAATGACACGCTTCGAAGAGACCGGCGAGATTGACAATCTCAAGCAGTCCATTACCCTTCATCGTGCTGCTTTGCATCAGGAAAAACCTCCCACTCAGAAACCCTTAGAAAGTTATTAGAATTGTAGAAAATTGTAGAATCTTTGGAATGTCATGAGAATGCAGTCCAAAAATTAGAAAACTTGTAGAATTTCATAGAAAATTGTCCAAGTTTTGGAATTGAACAGAATCGGCAGCTTGAAATTTAGAATACAGATAGAAAAATGATACACCTCATAGATTCTATGGAATTTTGTAGAATAAAAAACTGATTGTGGAATTCATTAGATTTTGCCATGGCTTGACACTGGTGCAGGTACTAGATTGGCTTCTTGGACCTATACTGGGACCCATGAACTATCTGCAGGTTACAGTGTTTTTCATAAGTCTTGAGACATGCATATGTGAAGATCACAAAATTTGAGCATTTCAGCACCTCAAAAACTTGTAAAATCCATATCTCTGTCAATTCTTCACAGAATCAGTTCAAAAATGTTGCCAAATTTATTTCTCAACAGCTTCTAAATTTTTGTGAGCTTAGTAGACAGAAGGTGGAATATTGAGGCTGCAGTAGTGAGAATGGGTGTTTTTCTAGAAAACCTCCTTCCCTGATTTTTCCTGAGCTCAATTTTGAAGCTAATGACATGAAACTTGTTGGAGAATGGTCTATATATTATACTGTTGATGTTATCAGGGATGGACTAGAGTGAATGTCTCCTCTTGTCCTGTTTGACTGTTGTGCTGAAACTCTCAAACTCACCCAAATTTGCTTGACTCAGACAGCTGTCAAAAAAATTCCTGCATTGTTTTAAGCCATCTATAATTTAATATACAATATATATACCATTCTCCAACAAGTTTCATGTCATTAGCTTCAAAATTGAGCTCAGGAAAAATCAGGGAAGGACGTTTTCTAGAAAAACACCCATTCTCACTACTGCAGCCTCAATATTCCACCTTCTGTCCTCTAAGCTCACAATAATTTTAGAAATCATTCTGACATAAATTTAGCAACTTTTTTGAAGAGTTTTTGTGAAGAATTGAGTGAGATATGATGTATTTTGTATTTAGAGGCACTTCAGGTGACAAAAACTGCTAAGTCCAATCCTGGATGCGTCGTCCACAGAAGAGGTGTGGGAACTTGATCACATGTATGTTGGTTTTGACGCGACACGCCACATATCGCCTTCACATCTCCTGCCACTCCAATATGTCTAGTGCCAACGTCCTTACAGAACGACTGAAAAAACCCTTGATCACATCCACCGCAACCATCACACACGAAGTGGTAGCCTCGCCGGCTGCCTGGTGGGATGCACTCACTGCTGCAGGCAACATGCCGTCTGACTTCTGACCTTCAACTTATTAGAATGCTCGTCTTCAAGCCGAAGACCGTAAAGTCTGCCGCAACAGTTCCTGTTGTCGTCATTGCACGCATCGCCGGACCTGCTAAAATATTTTTTTGTATTGGACAAGGACTCCCATGAGCCCAGTCTCTTTATCTGTCCACACGCATTGTTAAAGTTTGTCCAGTTTCACCATTAGCACTTGACGCAAACACATTCACAAAGGTTGTCACGGTCCTTGATGCATCACTCACATCATCGACTTCCCTCTTCGCCGTACATGCGCTCGCCTCTGATTTTACTGTCTTCCTCCCTGGAACCAACATTGCTTCATACTGGCGTGTCTCGAAACGGGGAGACCAAGCTCCACGAGGTAGATTTCAAGGTCAAGGCTGTGGCGCCTGTTGTGCGCACGTCTGCAATTGCCGCCCAGGAAAAGACAACGAAAGAGGAAGGGAGAATTGACGGCATGGTGAAGATTGCTATTGGCATGAAGAAAGGGTCGACTTCCCGGGTTGGTATACGAACGTGCGTTGATTGTTCTGTAATCCCTCACTTTGTGCTGACAAGTATTATAGGCGCTGATTAAGGTCGGTATGACATGCGTCTTCAGAGGGAGCTCCGAGCTTGAGGAACCCATAGCAATCCGTCCGACTACAGAAACGGCCATGTATCCTTACTGAAGTACGGGAAATTCTCAATTTACATCGTCGCATGTACAAGGTGCTGCTTACCGTACTCATCATCACAGGCATCAAGTCGGACAAGGAGAAGTTTGCCGGTGGTCTTTACACGATGACCGGCCGTGGCATCCAAGCTGCGACGTCGCATTGCCTTGGCCAAGACTTATCATGGCCAGAGATATTCAATGTCGTGGTCTCAGACCTGGACGATCTGCAGGGCACGAGTCTGAACGGTGGCAAATTATTCTGTGGCAGAACACGTGGAGCCTTAGCACACGCATGGTCGGAATCATGGTCATGATTCGCGGTGACGACCAGGGTCTTGTTCTCCCATCATGCGTCGCTCATTGTCCCCTGCGGTATTACCATGCGCACTAATAAGCAGGAGTTATACGACCGCTGTGAGGAGCTCGCGAAGACGCTCAGGAAAGCGCAAAGGTGGATGTACGGAACGGCGACACTCCTGGCTACAAGTTCAACGACTGGGAACAGAAGGCGCGAAAATTCAATCATTCCTTATTTCTTGGTTTTCCTGTGGTCTTACAAATGGCTATTTGTCCAGGTGTTCCACTTCGCCTTGAACTCGGTCCGGTTGATATCTAGAAGAAGCAAACACTTTCTGTGCGACGTGATACGGGCTTGAAGGAGACTGCCATACCTGCACTTCTCAAGACTATCCAACAGGAGATGTTCGAGTACGCGAAGGCAAGGTACATGTCTTCCCTGCGTGTCGTGACAATGGGACAATGTCGTGCTGGCATTGCTTCATACTTGCGTGCTCTCAAAACCGGTGAGACCAAGCTTCACAAGGTAGATTTTGTGGAACTCAAGACCGATGCTGCGGCGCGCTTTACATCGTCGCATGTACAAAAGGAGCTGCTTGCCATACCCGTCATCCTGGGCATCAAGTCTGAGAAGAAGTTCGCCGGTGGTCTGTACATGATGATTGTGAAAGGCTTCATCCCGACGACCGGTCATGACATCCTTTTAGTTTAGAATTTGTTTAAATACACTCAATTGCCACAAGAATCTGTAAGAAAATGATTGAAAAGTTTGGAATGCAGTAAGAATGTGAATAAAAATGTGTAGAAAGGTATTGGAAACTAGTCAAATTACTCAAATCTGGAACGATGCTTGGGAATCGTGCGGAATCGGAATACCTCCGAATTGGCTGGAATTGCCCAAATATTCCAGCTGATTCCAGGGATTCCAGGGATTCCGGCCAGGAGGTTTTTCCTGATGTTGGCTCAGCGCCCACACGGGCATCCTTATTGTTTAGCGTCACTGAAAAATCTCACAAAAGCTGTACACGCTCTCTTCGGACAGACAGGCCGGATCGAGATTATCGAGGAATTAGTTGTGCTTATCCGCGAAGCTCTCGTTCTGTGTCCTCCCGGACATCCCGATCGCTCCAATTCACTGAACAACCTCGCGATTGCTGTGGGGACTCGCTTTAAGCAGACCGGTCAGATCAACGACCTCGAGGAGTCAGTTCTACTTCACCGCGAAGCTCTCATTCTGTGTCCTCCCAGACATCCGAACCGCTCCGGTTCACTGAACAACCTCGCGAATGTTGTGGAGACTCGCTTTGAGCAGACCGGTCAGATCAAAGACCTCGAGGAGTCAGTTCTGCTTTACCGCGAAGCTCTCGTTCTGTGTCCTCCCGGATATCCCGATCGCTCCAGTTCACTGAACAACCTCGCGAATGCTGTGCGGACTCGCTTTGAGCAGACCGGTCAGATCAACGACCTCGAGGAGTCAGTTCTACTTCACCGCGAAGCTCTCATTCTGTGTCCTCCCGGACATCCCGATCGCTCCAGTTCACTGAACAACCTCGCGAATGCTGTGCGGACTCGCTTTAAGCAGACCGGTCAGATTGAAGACCTCGAGGAGTCAGTTCTACTTCACCACGAAGCTCTCGTTCTGAGTCCTCCCGGACATCCCGATCGCTCCAGTTCACTGAACAACCTCGCGGGTGCTGTGCGTACTCGCTTTGAGCAGACCGGTCAGATTGAAGACCTCGAGGAGTCAGTTCTACTTCACCGCGAAGCTCTCGTTCTGTGTCCTCCCGGACATCCCGACTGCTCTGCTTCACTGTACAACCTTGCGGGTGCTGTGCGGACTCGCTTTGAGCAGACCGGTCAGATTAAGGACCTCGAGGAGTCAGTTCTACTTCACCGCGAAGCTCTCGTTCTGCGTCCTCCCGGACATCCCGATCGCTCTGCTTCACTGAACAACCTCGCGAATGCTGTGGGGACTCGCTTTGAGCAGACCGGTCAGATTGAGGACCTCGAGGAGTCAGTTCTACTTCTCCGCAAAGCTCTGGTCCTGCGTCCTCCCGGACATCCGAACCGCTCCGCTTCACTGAACAACCTCGCGGGTGCTGTGCGGACTCGCTTTGAGCAGACCGGTCAGATTGAGGACCTCGAGGAGTCAGTTCTACTTCACCGTGAATCTCTCGTTCTGCGTCCTCCCGGACATCCCGATCGCTCTGCTTCACTGAACAACCTCGCGAATGCTGTGGGGACTCGCTTTGAGCAGACCGGTCAGATCGAAGACCTCGAGGAGTCAGTTCTACTTCACCGTGAATCTCTCGTTCTGCGTCCTCCCGGACATCCCGATCGCTCTGCTTCACTGAACAACCTCGCGGGTGCTGTGTGGACTCGCTTTGAGCAGACCGGTCAGATTGAGGACCTCGAGGAGTCAGTTCTACTTCTCCGCGAAGCTCTCGTTCTGCGTCCTCCCAGACATCTGCACCGCTCCGATTCACTGAACAACCTCGCGAATGCTGTGCGGACTCGCTTTGAGCAGACCGGTAAAAACGACCACCTAGAGGAATCGTTTCATTTGCTTGAATCAGGTACTGATGATCGTGTCTCGAGTTTACGGGTTCGACTTTCCGGAGCAGTGCGATGGGCGACCCTTGCACGAGCACACTCTCACATTTCGACATCCAAGGCTTACAGCGTGTCATTGTCGCTTCTCGCTCTCTTCCTTACCTTGCGCCCTACCATGCAGTTGCAGCACGAACTACTTAATGACACAAATGGTTACTCGACACTCGCACAGAATGCCGCCTCATATGCAATTGAAACGGGCCAGTTGGAAGAGGCTGTCGAGATTCTTGAGCGAGGGAGGGCTTTGCTTTGGTCACAAATGCGTTCTTTCCGGACGCCACAGGAGCAGCTTTCGGGAGTCGACAAGGAGCTGGTGGACGCCTTCGTGAGCATTAACAATGAGCTGGAAGCCCTTGCTACATCGCCTGAGACTCGCTTCACTCGTTTGGACGAGCCTGGAGCAGCGAACACAAGGCCGGGTCCGCAGTTCTTTGATCAGATGCTAAAGCGGACGCGAGTACTTCGGAGCAGATTGGAACAGACCATCACAGGGATTCGCAAAACTCCAGGATTTGAAAACTTTCTACGTGCAACGCCTTTCAGTACGCTCAAGGATGCAGCCATCGAGGGTCCAGTAATCATCATTAATCACAGTAGGCATCGTTCTGACGCTCTCATCATTCACTACGATCGCTCTCCTATCTGCGTGCCGCTAGCTGACAACTTCTACGAGGATGCATGGGACCTATATGTTCAGTTAGCAAAAACACGTCGGAGTTTGGGAACCGCTCAGAGCCAGTTTGATTCTACGCTTCGGTCTGTGATGAAGGATCTGTGGAAGCTCGTGGTTTCCCCGGTCGTCAGTCAGCTCAATATCGAGGAGCAGTCTCGAATTTGGTGGTGTCCCACCTCTATCGTGTCTGCTCTACCACTTCATGCCGCAGGCCCGATTTCACCTGGCAGTAACAAATATCTTTTGGATAAATACGTCTCTTCCTACACTCCGACCCTCACAGCGCTCATCCGCGCCCGGTCCAGCACCGCACGTATTTCTGAGCAGTCGTCACTCCTCCTTATCGGCCAGCCAGGACCATCCATGCCGAACGTCGCCGAGGAAGTACGTGTCATACGAGAGCTCAACGCCTTGGTCACTTCTCTTATAGGAGACCAAGCGTCTCGCGACGCTGTACTTGAAGGCCTTAAGAACCATGATTGGGCTCATCTCACCTGCCATGGAAGTCTGAAACCATTTGAACCCTTCGCGTCATCATTCATTCTTTTCGGAAATGAGCGACTTACCCTGCTCGACATCGCCAAGTCCAATCTGCCCAATGCAGAGCTCGCATTCCTCTCTGCATGTCACAGTGCAGAGCAGACCATCAGTCGTGCGCAGGATGAAGTGCTTCATCTCTCTGCGGCTATGCAGTTCTGCGGTTTCCGAAGCGTAGTCGGAACGATGTGGGCAATGGCTGATATCGACGGTCCAGACCTCACTAAGGACTTCTACGAGAAGATGTTTGCGGAAACGGACCAAACGGAGGCTGGTTACAAGAGATCCGCGCGAGCGCTCTGTAAAGCAGTGAAACGGATGAGAAAGAAGGAGGGCATGACTTTTGAGAGATGGGTCAACTTTGTTCATGTGGGCGCATGACCGGCGCCTGATGGGCCAGGTGAGACTTCACTCTTCTGCCTGCATGCTTGTAAACGAGCACTGACTTCGCCCCTGCAAATTTTCAGTTGGAACTGGAATGTTATATGCGAAATGATTCAGGGGAATATTAATATGTTTTGAACGCTTTGAAACAACTTTTTCTTGCTACCTTTAACCAATGTCGTTTTCAATTCTCCTCCCCTTTCTCTTCTCTTCTTTCTTAATAGCGAACACTTTACATTAGCTCTACCAAGATTGTACACCTCGCTTCAGCATATACAGTAAGCACACCAGGTTCAGGAATTGCATAGATTGTAACCATCGTGTAGAGGTGACTCGACGGGCAATGAGGGTTACATGAATAGGAGGAACATGGGGTCTCGATAATATGCAGCGTCAGCATGCGCTAAAGTGCGTGCCTCCAACTATAATTTTACTGAGAAAGGGCCAAAGTCCGAAACGCAGACAGCGGGAGAGTCCTAAGGTTGGAGAAGTACATGCTCTTCTACGATGGACAACACGCGCACGCCGGCGGTAGTGAACGGAGTATGATCCTCGAATCTCTCATAATGTCCTACTTGGAGAAGCGCTACGGCTCTGCCAATGATGTTCGGTCGAGCGCGCGCGAACGAAGAGTAAGGTCTGTGCTGGAGTAGCGGAAAGGAACAAGGGAGTCACCGCCTACACATCAATATCGCCGTCTCGCATTCCGCGCGCCATTCTTTCGCTGATCCACCCTCCACTCCCTTTTGCCTTCATCATCCCGCCAGCCCATCGAGCTCCTCTAGCTATCTTCGCTAGGACTCTGCTCAAGCGACTAGGGCTCCGCAGCGCACCGCACAATGCGTATACACGATATACCGTATACGTATAGAGTCTTACGGGGACAAATATACGGGCTTAGGTAGGAATAGAATGAATATGCAGTAATTACCCATACAAAAACTCGATGCGCCGTTCGCGAGCCACTCCCCTCAACTTATCGGGTCTTCCGAACCTCCCAAGCGGGAACTCGGAAGACGGCTTGTCGAAGAGACGGGATTAGGAGTCGAGGAATGTTGCGGTCAAGCCTTTTATATTCGAAGGGAAGAGAGTATATTAGGTTTGCTGAGAAAAGAGGCGAGGGAGAACGAAGAGACATACACGACGTAAATGTATCCCGGCGAGAGCGTGTTGATGCAAATCTTACACGTACCGAGCTCGCATACCATGCTGCGGCCTATTTGTATGACTGCGGACTTGTTCGTGATCCAATGTTGATTCTATTGCATCCCCACCAATCAGTAACGGCGGTTGAAAGTGGAGAATAGAGAAAATACGCACTCAATTCGTGACAGTTCCACTCATCGACGCGATGAGCATGATACTTTCCGGTGTGCCCAGCCTCTCCACCTGTCTTCCTGCAACTTGCGCGCTCCACAACACAACAATCATCAGCTTCTCGAACCCCTCCATCCGATAGTCTGAATACTCCTCGCGACGCAGGATTCCTGCAGCCGCGACGCACACGTTTACCTGACTCTCCTTCGTCATCTGTACGACGACGTCCCACATCGCCTTCTGGTCCATCACATCTACTCCACATACTCCAGACGTGCGCCCTCGGCTAGGCTGAGCTTGCCAACGTAACTCCTTCGTTACTGAGAATGTCGCGTCTGGTTTGTCGAGGAAGTTGAGGCAGTAGACAGCTGCACCGACTTCTGCGAGCGCTTCGGCCATCTCGAGGCCAAGCCCGCGCTGTGCACCGGTGACGACTGCAACGCACCCAGCGAGGGAGAACTCCCTCTCGGGGAGAGTCAGACGCATTTGCAAAGAGAAGTCGGAGGCCGCACGCAGAGTAGCTTCGATGCCGGAGAGGTGAGGCAGTGTGGGACTTCGAGAGGAATGTCGTGTGCATGCGGGAGAGATATCGGCGAGTGGGAACGGCACGGGCGACGTGCCTGAGCAAAGATGAGCGTTTCGTCGTCGCTATATGAACGTGTCTGAAAAGCTCGAGCTCTGAGACAACATGGCGAAGGTCGGCCCGGGTCTTTCTCGTCCTTCCAGCGAATTGACGTCCCAGAGGCACGGTCGTAGATGAAGTCGGCCCAGTAATCGACCGCGGGCCCGTACAGGTTCATCTTTTCGAGAATTTCGTCCCCAAAAAAGTTGTTTGACGGGAAGTTGTGACCGAGCTTGAAGCCAAGCTGGTCGTCTCTCGTCGAGCAATGCGAGCCGAATGTCGACGAGGCGTACTCAGATATGCTGATGTAGTTCAAAGCGAGTTGAGACAGAATTTGAGGATTGGAGGGTCGCGTTGCCTTTCTGCGATTGGCGTATTGTTGGATTCGTCGCCTCCTTGGCCTATTTTCGAGCTTGTGCCTCACTGGCAGCATTCTCGCCAGTGGTTAGGCGGTGCAGCACCCGAGGTGCTTGTGATCCGTCTCTCGCAGTGGCCTCATCAGCTGCGGAGTTCGCATACTGTAGAATACATAAGAATACGATTCGTATGATCGAAGACTTTTGTATGTAAACGCACATTCCTCCAAAGCCAAGACTTCGCACTTGGGCTTTTTCTCCAGCGCCATTCAGATCATTTTCGCCTGACGACACGTGTTCATACGAGGACTGTTCGCTTCAATAACCAGCGACACGAACGGGTCTTCATCGTCGTCGTCGTCGAGCCCGTCGATTCGATTCTGGCAGGGCCCCGGACACGATCAGTTCTGAAAACACGAAGCATTGAGATTCTGGACGAGCGGCGTACTCTGCAATATTGGTTCCGTTCGGTTACGCTAAATTGAGTTCGAGGTTCGAGGTCATGATGGTTGGAGAGACCAGGACCCCTGGTAATACCGATAAAAGGCTGGGCAGAATCCGGATAACTTTGACCGCTTTTGGACCCCCTAGGGCTGGTACAATCCGGATAATGTTTTAGACAAGAGGCCGATAGGCCTGGGACACTTTCCGGATAAGATGTGAAGCCAGATCTCAAGGGCTGGGACAATCCGGATAACAACCCATTTGGGGCAGTGATAATGTAATATATGGCTTTATGGGGCAAGACGACTAATCAATATTGATGCTGTATAAGCGGTTATGTACTTATATTCCCAAATTTGTGAATTTCATGGTTAGAAAAAGAAAACATAATGTATTTAGTTTCATAAATCTACGATCTGGCTCAGGGAAGTAACACGAGTAGATAGCAATAATCAAATAATTTCATACATTTCGCTTCAAACATATGGGCAAGGCGGTGGGCGCATATTTAGAGAAATTCACTCCGCAGCCGCTCACCTTCATGTCCGATTATTTGCACATATACCACCCTTCGAGTTTCTATGTGCCCTTCCAGACCATCCACTCGCACGACCCGCACAACATGCTGTTGAGCTCTCAGGCCCGTCTTACAATATTTGGCAGGAAATTCAGACATTTGTCGGTCACTTTCCCTTGATTATCAAGGAATTCAGAAGGAGAATTTTTTTTTTTTCCATACTTGCTATTCTACTTCGCTACATTTTTGTTCTGTGTCAGAATTACTCGAGAATATTTTTTTTTTGTGGCCCAGCAATAGTCGAAAATCCGGATAAAATGGCCTTTCCTGGAGGGCTGGGACAGGAATCCGGACAATCTGGCCAAAACTTTCTGATGGCTCGCCAAATCCGGATAAAACGGGCCCGTTAGGGCCCGAAAAATCTGGATAAAACACCCCCCTCCGTGGGCAGCCCTCTATTGGCATTACCAGGGGTCCTGAGAGACCGAGCTTTGCCGGTAGCTGGTGCGTTGGCCACGTAACATCCACGTGCCTTATTTGTTATAATTTCTGCTATCTACTCCTAACAGACTACCAACCGCAACGGAACGGAACAAAACAAACGAAAAGAAAACGTACGTAGTGCGTGAATGGGGTGTGATCGTGAAATTCGAAGTAAGAGCGCTAAGGGGTGGGGTTTAAGACTAAAGGTAATATGATGGGGGTAGATCAGATAGTAAAGGCATGCTGTCGGGTGGACGACGGAATGAAAAATACGCAAATTTTAAGAGAAGAAGAAAGTTATTTGGACGAAACCATTCAGAAAATGATAGCAGTAGAGATCGTTGACGAAAAAGGCCATTGTGGACTAATGCGAAATATGGGCAAATGTTAAGGGAGTGACGGACATCATGTTTGATGCACGAGGGGTCCGGGCAACGCGGGTGGAGGTTTCGATCATGCAAATCGAGCGCGTTCAGCATGATGCTGGCAGCGCGTGAAAGAACCGAGCGATGTATCTTCTTCCGTGGAGAAAGCTTCAGAAATGGGTGTAGTGACCGGGTTGGATGAAGGATGAACGAGGACGGCTCGAGGATAGAGCGATGTCCGCGTAAGTTTACGATGTCGGCTTTCCAAGCTCGAATGAGGTCGAGATGTACTTGCGCCTTCAGATTGGGAAGTGAGTCCGGTATGGTCTCGCGATGAGGGTTGGATGCTGCGTCTTTTGCCAGTTTATCAGCTTTAGAATTGCCCAGTACTCCACGATGGGACGGGAGCCACTGGATGGTGATGTGAGAAGCCTCGTGATGAAGGGCTAGGAAGATACCGCATAGGCGGCGGAATGTGATGATAAAGTCGGCATGGCGAGCGTCATCAGAAAAGATGAGCTGGACGCAATTGAGCGAGTCAGAGACGATATGGATATGGACCGGCATGAAGCATTTCGAAAGGAGAGTGGAGATACGACGCATAGCTGCGATGAGCGCTTCCTGCTCTTCAAACAATATGTTTGAATGAGAGTGCGCTGCTGAGGAAAAGACAGCGAGTTCTTGATGATTGTGCATGATAACGAACCCATGGCCGCCGTTGAGGAAACCATCGGCATCAGGGACGATGGAGCCATCTGTAAAGATAAAATATTGATAGGGAGGGGGATGTAAAAAGAAAGAGTTGAAAGTGCGAATGGCGCGAGGATGCTGCTCTAATGTAGGGCTGGGGGTCATAATAAGACGTGAATGAATTGGAGTAAATGAAGGGAAAGAGGTTTCTTTGGGAATCTGAACGTCAGGAAGAAGAGACGACAACAAATATTGTTTAGAGGTGGGAACCTGTTTAGAATGAGCGAAATATGACAAAAGAAATCGTTTTGAAAGAGAACGAATGAAAAGGTGAAGGGGTGGACATGATAAGAAAGATTCAGCTACAGCCGGATGAATGTTGGCATGGAAAATAGCGTGAAAAAAGCGGTTTTGGGTTTTTTGAAGAATAGAGGAAATAAAAGAAGATTCAGGGAAAAGAACGGCGCCGTAAATGGCGACAGAACGAATTAAACCAAAATAAAGTTGACGGGCATATTGAAAATACGCGCCATTGGACCGGTTAAAGAGGAAACGACGTTGATGAAGAGTAGAAAGGGCTTTGTTTGCCCGGGATTCGAAGTGAAGTTTGGGCGAAAGGTCGAATGAAAAAATGACACCTAACCACGTAAGATGACGCGAAGGGGAATGACGCGATTGTTGGGTAAAGATAAGGCGGCTTGAGAAGAGGAAGGGGAATTGGTTAAAAAGGAACGAAAGGTGTATTCGGCAATAGAACGGTTAGGAAGAATATGAAGGAGTTTGATAGCATCTGGGTCGATAGATAAGCCGATGGATTCAAATTGAAGTGAAAGAAATTGAAATTGGTTACGAAGGCGCACTAAATTGGTGCGTATGCTGATTGAACGAGCGAAAAGAAGATGATCGTCCATATAAGCAAGTAAAGGGCGATTGGGACCAAAACGAGTGTTGTAAGCGGTGATGACGTCTGCTGCCGCGAAAATAGAGATGAGGGGGGATAATGGGGACCCTTGAGGGACACCGCGGTTGGGTTTGATAAAAGGAGGGGAAAAGAAATTGTTAAAGTGAAAAGAAATTGGACGGTTTTGGAGCCAGGATGCTAGGACGTGAATGATGTTGGGGTGAACATTGGAACGAATAAGTTTAGAAAGAAGAAGGTTATGCGAAATGTTGTCGAAAAAACCTTGAATGTCAACAGTAAGGACAGAAGTAATAAGATAGCGATGTCGGCCGTGTATGGACCCCACGTTGTCGCCACCAGCGTAAATAAAAGGCTGGTTAAGAATAGAAGATATTAACTCGTAGCAAGCAGTGAGTGAAGAACGGTGTTTTCGGCAACCGTGTTGGGAGTCAGGAAGGAGGTTATTGAGTTCGAAAAAGGGTTGAAGAAGGTTGAAAAGAACGCGTTCAAAGAGTTTACCTATGGTGTCAACCAAGGTAATTGGTCGGAATGCGCGGGGGACTGTGAAGTCGGTGCGCTTGGGTTTGGGAATGAGCGTAACAAGGGAGGTTTTAAAGGAAAGTGGGAAATGACCGATCTTTAAACACAGCGAAAAAAGGTCGACGAAAAATTGCCCTTGATGCTCGACTAGAAGCTCCAAATGTCTGTACGAGATGTGGCTGTTGCCAGGACTCGTTTCGCGATCAATACCCTGAAGTGCAGCGTGGATGTCACTTATTTCGATGGGGCGGATGTCGCGGAGGGCAGGAAGAGGTATGGCCTCCGGCGTATTTGTTAGCGCAGGGAAGAACGTCTCTCGAAAGAGGGATGATTTGTCGGCTTCGGTAGTGGTGAAGACCCCATTCGACATACGAAGTGCACCTATAGGGTTGCGGCGGCGTGCTGTACCCAAATGCTGATTGCGCCAAACAGACTGCGCATCAGATCGCTGAAGGCGGGCGCCATAGAAGGCGTTCTTGGCTCGAGTAATTTCGGAATCGAGGCGATGCTTCGAGTCGGGTTGAGGGTTGCGACAGTGTTCGCGATAGAGACGGGAGCACGCCTCGGACCACCAATTATTGGGGCCAAAGTATGAGCGGGCTTTTCGTTTCTGAAGAAAGGTGGTGGCAAAGTCTGAGATGGATGAATTAAGTAGGAAAAGAAGGTCGTCCAGCGCCTTCGGAGAGTCAATCCCTGTTAAAGAAAAGGGGAAAGAGCGAGCATCACAAAACTCCGAAATAAAGGAAGGTAGATCGCGGGAGCGAATAGAACGAAGGGGGTGTTGTGGGTCTGCAGATAAAATATTAACGTTAAACGAGAAACAAAGAGGACGATGGTCCGAAGAGATGTCCAGAGAAGGGTCGGAAACGGAAACATTTTGTAAAAGAAGAGGAGCGAAATCTTCAGAGGCTATGATGAGATCGATAATGGACTTGGAACCAGAAGAACGCTGAAAGTAAGTGTATTGATCGCGAGGGTTGCAAACTGTTAGATCATTCGCGTTGATCCAGTCAACGAGGGATGATGAATGGGAAAAGGAGGAGGATTGTTCTGGGAAAGACCAGAGGTCCGAATGGCGATTAAAATCACCAGCGAAGATATTGGATGAGTTATCAAGGGATGGGAGGGGATCCTCGAATTCATGTAAGGAAGGGGAACTGTAAACGTTCCAGAGTAGTAAGGGGGATAGGTCACCCCTAGAGATGGAAATGACTGTAATGTTAGGCGATGAATGGGAAGGAACGTAAAGTGAAACGCGATGAGCGACGCGAGGGTGCACAAGAGTGCAAACCTTAGGTCTGTCCGGAGAAGGGGGACGGAACGCAAAATAGGGAGTATGGTTGCAGATATTGAAGACTCGCGAACCGGACGAAGAAGATTTAGAAGGAATAATAGAATAGACTGTCGGGATCTCCTGAAAGCAAATAATATCAGGAGCCGTGTGGGTGGAAGAAAAGGTTCGTAAAAGAAAATCAAATGTGGGTTCTGAGCGTCGGATATTTAGAGAAAAAACAGAAATCGTGTCAGTCATAGGGATTAGAAAGGAGATCGATAGTTGCGACGAGCTGGACACTCTGATGACCTGGCACTATGATTGCCCTGGCAGTTGATGCACAGGGCGAAGTGATCGCAATGAAGGTTGTTGGAAGCTGTACACGGTGCGCATTTGGCTACGTGGACAGCGGTACGGTGGGGTTCCGAACAGATCGCGCAGCGGGCTGTTGATCGGCATTTGGCTGCGGGATGTCCCAAGCGATGGCAATTATCGCATTGGTTAATGGTGGGACGGGCTTTCATTTCCTCGAGTCGTCGAATGACGCCAAACACGGGAACAGATCTGTTGTTGTGTAAGAAAAAGTGGTCGAAACATAGTCGGGAGTCGTCTTTGAGGACGACCGATACGTTGCAGTAATCACGCTGGTTAAGGCGTTCTATAGACGACATGAACCGTGGTGGGAACATGAATTCCTGCCCTTCGAATTGGGGTAGGGAAGAAATTTCGTCTATGAGGTCTTTTTCTGAGTAAATGAGGTTAGTTTCCTTGCTGTATACCGGGACTCCAGGGATGACCATTTTGAACTGAGGCGACGGAGTGAACGCCTTAGCTCCCGAAATGTTGATAATGTGGTTAAGTTGGGAAACGAGTGCGCTGTGTTGTGAATCAAAGTCCGAACGAATGTTAGTGAATGCGATGAGTAAATTGCTGTTGGAAGTGTATTCCACGTTCAGGATAACCAGGTGTTTAAAAAGCGGATTGCCCTTAAGGCCCGCACGGACTGCATTTTTAACAGAGAGAGGGGACGGCCGAACAGCCAGGTCTCCCGGGAGTGAAAAGAAAATTCGTCGAACATTGCGAACTCGGGTGTTAACCGATCCGTTAGACCGGTTGATGGGAATTGTAGAGACTTCCCCTTGGGGGTTCTGCTCGGTTATGCGAACTACCTTGGTAGGGGTAGACTTGGGTTTCCTTTGCGCCGCTTTCGCATAGGATACTGTTGTGAACCCATCCTGGTCGGTGCCGGTGGATACGATGGGAGGGTAGTGAACCTGGGTTTGAGAACCTCGAGGGGCGTTATGCTCCGAATGAGCGTAACCATCAGGCGCGATGATGACGCCCTCAGTAGTCATGCGGAAGCCCGAGCCTGGAATTTGGGTCTTGGCGATGGCAGCAGCGTACTCGGTTTTACCGTTCTTAGGGACTGGGACGCGTTGTTTGGTGATCGGGGCCGGGGGAGGGAACCTAGGGTCATGAACGAAGCGGGCCCCCAGGGGGTCCGGAAGAATTTTCTGTTGTTTGTTATGATTGACGTTAGTAGGAACGGACGGATGAACAGAGGAAACAGGGACATCTGAAAGTTGTTTTTCGATTTTATTAGTTTTCTCCGAGATAGATGAAACGACCGCAGAAAGATGCTGAATGGAACGGGACATTGAGTGCATGGTGTCAGTGATCTCCTGATCCCGGATGGTCTGACTGTTAACATAGATATTTTCGAATACGTGTTTGAACGAAGGGGAATGGATACGGAAGGTTGAGTGAAAAGCCTCCAGACTTTCGTTAGCTGAGTTAGTAAGGCTGGTTTCGTCGTCCAAACCGTTTGCCTTGCTTATCCAGGACACTAGGTTGGATCCGATATTAGCGAGGATGGCACCGGCGCGGACCGGGTCTTCGAACCAAGGAGTGTCAGATGACCACGTCGGTTGTGAAATGAGCGTGTTAATTGTGTTAATTGTTTCTTTGGTGAGGCCCGCGAAGGAAGTGTTGACCTTCTCGGCGATGGCCGGATCCGTCATTTCATCGATGTCGTCCATAACGTTGTCAACTTGAGGGGCCTGGCTGGGATGTTCGTCCGGGATATACAAATCGTCGTCCATGGCGTCGTCGTCAATTCGGGCTGGGGGCGGGATAGACCTGTGTTCTTCCTCGGAATTCGACCGTTTGAGAGTGTTCTGCGATTCGATATCGGGGGTCGGGGGGAGGTCCCCTTGTTTACGAAGTTTGGCGGCATGTTCGTCCGCCTCGACATCGGGAGACCAATTGGCACAATTCGCTTGAACGGCAATGCATACGTTGTCATCGTGGTTGTAGGTCTTGTCGCGACCACAAGTGACACATAGCTTATCGGTCCCACTAACACACTGGCGACTGTGATAGGGGAGATCCTGTTTACACTCCTCACACTTGGTGGGGTCCTTGGGATTGACAAGGGAACGATAAGACATTGTCTTGTTAAGAGAAGCTTTCGCTCTGGTCAACATCTTGTTGTCCATAGGAAAGGAGAGAGAAATGACGAGTTGACTGCAAGTTTCCCACGATCTAGATGGTGATGGTAGGAGATCAAGAAGTGCCTTATTTGCAGAGTCGTGCTCTCTCTCTCCAGTGTTACTCGCAGAAGCGAACACAACTCGGAGTACAGATGTACCATGACCTACTACTCAAGGGGCCCAGTAACTGCAAGACTCGAGCAAAGCTGAAACTCGTCTCCAAAAGACTTCGAGTCAATGGCACACGCCATCTGATAGCGGTCTGACCCTGCTGGTTTCGTCAACCATCTTTACGGCTAACGTCGGCCATAATCTCGCCGTCCTGTGAGGCGTACACCATCAAATGTACCTTATATCCCCCATCGGAGTGATATCCGCATTTCCAGTTGTTCCGCCTTGAACGCCCATTATAAAAAAGGAAGCTCGGCTGCCTTCTGAACTTCCTCGATCGCTCTGCGCCCAACTTCGATATAACATGAAGCTCACCATTCCCTTTGTTGCCTCCCTTATTGGTACTGCGTACGCGCAAACTCTGAAGGCCCACACACCGTAAGTCCACCTGTCCAATCCACGACATGTCTAGCTAACACCATTTTTTTTTGTTTACGCGTCGCTTCATACAGCTCCGACGTCACCCAGTGCAACCCTACCATTCTCTCTTGGGAAGTTGGGCAAGGCTATACTTTCTTCATCGTAAGCACGGGACTCTCTCAGTGCCTTTCTTATTTGACCTCAACTTGACTCAAATACCCCATTTCTCAGTCGTCAGTGCTCACATTCATGTCACCCTTTACCCTGTATTCTGACGTGTCTCGTGCAGCATCGTCCTTGCAAGCGACCCTAACGGTACAGCAATCGAGACTTTACCCACTCAGCATGAAACTCAGGTAACATGGGTTGCAAACATCGCTGCAGGTGTGCTCCACTTCCCGTTGTCCACCTTCAATTACAAACCGCTGAGCTTCATGTCAATATGAGGGACGACTGTGGAGGTGCACATTGTCGACCAAGCCAACGAGACTTCGTTTTCCGACCCATTCACAATTGGACCCAGTGGTATGTGCGAGCAAGAAATTGCGGCCTATGCGATGCTGACGAATAAATTTGGCAGACAATGACAGCTGCCTCTAGTATCAAACTCGGGCCAGTCGCGTTGCATACTTTGGTATCGTTGGCCATGTATGAAACGCGTTTGCTTATATATAAGTATTTGATACTTTTTGTACGTACCTCGATCACGAGGAAGACCCTTCCGTGCCGAATTCAGGGAATATTCGAATTTTGCGGAACTCCCGTCATATTGTCCGATATTTTTTTGTTGGTTGAAGCTCAAGTCCGCAATATATATGTCAACAGGTTCTGCATCTTCCTCGCTCAATCTTTTCACTCTAAAAGAACCCTTGCGATAGGTTTTGACATTTCATGGCAGCTCCTAATACGCGAGAGATGATTTGTAAACATGAGTAGACAATCCGGAAGTAGGTCGGAACCAAATCACCTCCCGCTGAACAATTGAGCGATATCCCAACGATTTTGAACGTGGCGGAGCGTAAACCTGCAGCCCTTGCGAAACTCTCCCAGAAACAGAATTCTATAACTCTCGTGTCAGAAATGCACACTGATAGCTCAGATAGACCGAAAGCGCACCTTCTCGACCATTATAAAACTCCATCTTACTCGCGGACCTCAATTTACAGCTAGTTCCTTCAATAATAACTAGCCCGGCCGCTTCTTTGAGATTGGAGAGCACCCGACTGCTGAGAACACAGATACGTACATTGAGGACGAATGAGAGGCTCTTTCACTGCATTCATTATACGAGCTTCATCATTCTATTCAATTACAGGCTCAGGCAGTGCTGCTTGCGCGGGAAAAGGAAGAATGTAAAAGATAAGCAATTCGCCAGTTGCGATGCCGAAAGCTGAAAAAAATTTAGGAGAGACCGGGCTTGGAAACGGATTGGCCATGAGAAACAGCGAGATTCTGGGAGGTTCATATTGAGATGCACGTTTCAAATCGAGAAAGAAAGCCACTCACCCAAGACTGCCAGTTACCATTGCCCGTCGCCTGTCATCCACATCTCCATATTGGCTTTTGAACGGGTTCTGTCGTGCGCACTAACCTCTGCGTCATGGACGCTCCGTTCTTTTGCTGCACTTGTGTCTCACTATACAGCTTCTTCACATCTTCAGTCTCGTCTCGATCTTGCTCATACTTCGGTTAATAAACGTTCGTAGACATACATATTGACGGTTAGGTTCATCAATTACGACTAAACCAGGAGAGAGGGAGAAAAACGAGCTGGTGCGAGAAGAAGGGAGCAAGTCGAAGAGCAAAAGTGCGGCCCGGCCGCCACGTGTTCCTTACGTAACACATTTATTATGCATAATTCTGAACAAATTAGTTCACAAATTACTCTCACTTGCTTATGCCTGGCAGGCCTTGCGCCTTTGATTAATAGAATCTATCGAACGATACATATTATAAATATTCAGTGATTCTTGAGTGTGCAACCATCCATCTCGCCGCTAACGTCGACTTGCCCGTCGCTCATGGCTGTACTCTTACATGAGATAGATCGGTTCAACACCGGTGAGCCCAGGTTCGCCGTGATGTACTGATGCTAATATTCGAAGGTTTGCGTTCACCATTCGACGAAATGGGTCTTAATCTCCTGCTCATCAACGAACTGTCGATTGTCTAAATGGAACGTACCAAGATGCTGAGATTGTTTACTGTAAATGGTATGCGAGTTAGGCAATTATTTCGAAATTTATTGCTGTGAAGGCCGCCGGAGCTGATGAGAATGGAGGAATCACAGATGAGACGATGCTATAGGCAGCTTACTCAGACATGATTGACAGGATCTTTTTTTTTTTAATTTAGATCGGTCAATAATTAGTTCTTTGAGACGCTCGTTGTCTTCTGCTCCTGCCGTGAGCGTACGAACTGAATAGCGTTTGAGCTCACGACTTTATTTTCAATGACGTGAGTCTGCACCACGTCTCTTGGAGCCATAGGAACTTCGGGTATGGTATGCAATCCAATTGCTCCGTCCTACTACAACCTACATACTTGGCCCTGC